>JAQZBX010001919.1:0-76978 GCA_029593785.1 Cabassous unicinctus | reverse complement strand
ATTTCCAAGTAAAGATGTTTGTTTTTGTTTGTTTGAAATGTACCTTTTTAAAAAAGTTTTTTTTTTTGGCCAACTATGAGTTTGTAAAAATATTCCATAGACAAAAAAAAAATACACGTGCAAACACATGCAAGCAAACATTGTCAAAGGCTGTTAAACACTATATATAAGTCAAATTTATTGATTTAACCACTATTCCTCTCATTTATCCTTTTTATTTTGCAGATACTAGATCTTTTTTATTCCAAAGGAAAATTATTTAAATTTCCCAGGATTTTTTCAAATTTCTATCAAATTCTAATATGTAGATGCCATGTTGGTAAATACTAGTTTGTTAGATGCAAATCATCATTGTCACTTCAGCCTCCTTTTATCCTTACACAGTTTTCTTGTTTATAGTGTTTAGTGCCTTTAACATTATATATTGATTTTTCTGAAAATAACATTGTGACACTTGCTTTATCGTTTGCATTTGTATATTATCTTTTCCAACATATTTTTATTTTCAACCATCTTTATAATTATTTTAAAGTATGCTCCTTGTAAAAAGCACAGAGATAACTAGTTTTAGGTTTTAATATAATCTGATAACCTCTGATATTTAATGAGAGAAATCCATCTTTTTATTTTAGTGCAATAACTGATTTGCAAGATTTTATTCTTTTTTTCTTACTTCTTAGTAAGTTTATATTTTTTATTTCTCTTTTATTATTTTCTGTTTTTTGTACTTTAAGCACATTTTTGTTTGGTCCAATCCATTTATTTCTCCCTGTAGGTTTGAAAGTTGTATTGCATTGTTTTATCATATTGCATTTTTGTCTTCCTTTTCTCTTAATCCCTAATTAAATACATATTTCCCTACTCCTTTTTTTTTTTCTTTTGAGGAATATTGTTTTATTTTCCTAGGTTGCTCTAGCAAGTACCATGATACGGGTTGGCTTAAACAAAGGAAATTTATTAACTTACAGTATTGAAGCTAAAAGAAAGTCCAAATCAAGGCATCATCAAACTGATGTTTTCTCCCCAAAGAATGTGTTGTTCTGGGACTTGCTGTCAATAATTCTTGGCTCCTCTGTCACATGGCAAGGCACATGGCAGCATCACCTGGTCTCTCCCTTCTCTTCCAGGTTCCATTGATATAGCTTCTTGCTTCCTGTGGCATTCTCAGTGTCTCAGTTTCATTCTGCTTGTAAGCACTCCAGTCATAGGATTAAGACAATCCTGATTGAGGTGAATCACACCTCAATTGAAGCCTCATCAAAAGGTCTTGCTTACAATGGGTTCATACACACAGAAATGGGCTAAATTGAAAAACGTGTTTTTCTGGGGTACATACAGCTTCACACACCACAAATGGTTTTACTCCTATAACATGGGATAATTTTGATGAGGAATAGAGATATTGGAATTAGATGATTAATGTTCTTATGAGGAATGGGGGTACTCGTATATTATTGATACATTCCCAGTGAGCGGCAGCTGTGTTTTGTAATAAAATTGAGAAGCATCTCATCATGAATAGGGACTTTGGACTACTATTGTGAAACTTTGGGTTAGAATCATTACCAAAATATTGGGGAACTTACAGTGAGGGATGTGGATACTGATATAATATTTGGAAACATCCAATGTGGAAAGAGTCACTGGTAAAATATTAGGAAAGTACTAATGAGGAATGGAAGTGTTGGTATAATTTGGGAGTATTTTAAAGTGGAATCATATTTCTCTACTACTTTTTGAAAGCATCAAGAAATATTCACTGATTCTCAAAGTTCTGCTTTCTTCCTACTTCTATACCACCCCAACTCCACCTTTAACCAGAAGAGAATATTAGGATATGTTTACTCCCCTCCCATCCAAATGAAACTATTGGAATATGTTTATCTTCTCCTCAAAGATTGCCCATTACTAGATTTACTAGGATTCTATAATATATTGTGTTCTGAGTCATTATTAGAGTTTCTTTTGCAGTATATCCTGTCTGTTGCAATATTACTTCTTAATTATTTTTGCTACATGTCCTTGGAGCACCCATCATTACTTGTGCATGTGTGTGTGCATGTATGTGTGTGTTTATGTGTATATTTTGACTCAGAACTTCTGAATATTTCTTCTTCTCTTTATCTTTTTGAGGTCTCATTTCTGGGCTATTTATTGTTTGGTTACCCTCTTTATTATTTTTCTCAGATGAAATACGTTGTGATTTGTATCACAAATTCTACATTTTAAAATATTTGTATTTTGTTCAGATAGGTAAATTGTGTGTTCTGGTATAGGATTCAAGGCACTGACTTCTAGCTTCAAATGTAGCAAAAGATACATTTTATTTTATAAATAACTTTTCATTTTATAAATAACTTGTCTTTTCTTCCTGGATGCTTATCATCTTTTCTCTCTATTCTTACAGTTCA
Source organism: Cabassous unicinctus (assembly GCA_029593785.1). NCBI lineage: Eukaryota > Metazoa > Chordata > Mammalia > Cingulata > Chlamyphoridae > Cabassous > Cabassous unicinctus. Next base: position 74,567 of record JAQZBX010001919.1, on the reverse strand, counting down.
TTAATTTTCATCAAATTAGTCTAGATGGGGAGTTTCTCATAAATCCAGTATGGAGCATGGTGAATTCTTTCAACCTACAGAATCAAATCTATCTTTACCTCAGGAAATGTTCTCCTATTATGTGTTTAATTAATGCATCTCCTCCACTTGTCTTTTCCCCTCCTTTTGCAATGCCTATTATTTATGTTAATTTCCAGGTTATATTATTTTATCTTTTCCCATTAGGCTTTCTTTCTCTTATATTTTTCTCCATACTTTGAAATATTTCTTCCATTTGAACTTCCAGTAAATGCCACAAACACACAGAGCTACCCATGTGACTCACTTTCCATTTTGTTATTTGGAAAATCTTGGTTTTATTGTTGACATTGTTTTTGTTTTTATTTATTTATTTTCTTTACTTGAATCACCTTAATAAACTTGTTCGTTTTCTGTTCAAATTATCTTTTGTCTCTGAGAGGATCCCTATTTTATGAGTTTCTTCTTCTCTTTGTTCTGAATGATCCTTCTCTCTGTCTATTGGGTTACCTTAAGTGAGCTATTGTATTTCATCCTCAACCCTGCCTCCACTTACATATCCCACCAACCTAGCAGAGCTCCAGCAGAAAGTGGACTCAAAATAAACAGATTTGGAGTTGATAACCAAAAAGTAAATATTTGTGTTAATTCATTAGCTTACCAAAACACTTTCTATTTCTGCTTTGAAATAGATCTCTGAGTCTCCATTATCACACCTGACCACAAATTTTCAGGGATTTTTCCTTAGAGATATTAGAAAAATGATCAAAGTTGGGTAAAAATTAATTAAAACTGTCTTTGTATATGTATTTCAGTAACATAAATACATAATGCAAGTCTTTTACTCTGTGCATGCTTAGCCATGGGCAGGAGAGCTCTGCCTGTTAACAGATACACAGGCATGTGCACAGGCACACAGACAATATGCTGGTCTTTCCCCACAGCCAATATGCTACGCTTTCACCAGTGCTTTACCCATCATCATCAGTGATGAAGACACTATAGTACAAAACACTTGGATTTCATTCTTTATTGTTAAATTGCCATGGACATTTGGAATAAGGATACATAAGCATAGAGCAGTGGTACCCACTGTTTCTTCCAGCCCCATAGTTCATGGGAGGTGAATGAAAAAGTTTATTTTCCTAATAATGAGAAGTTGGTGTGGATAAGACCACAGATATTAGTATAAATTGTCAAGACAATAATACAATAACTTAATACATAATTATACTTTTTAGTTGACTTAAATTAACTTTTATTTTTGAATGCCAAAGGAAAAAACATTTTAATAAATGGGTGGATGACTCAATTAATGCACACATTCCAATTTAATTAATAACTCCATATGTAGAGTAAAATTGTCAATGATTTACAGAAGACTATGACTACTCAGTAGATTTTTTTATCAACAATAGAAATTTTGTGACATGAACAGCTCTTTGAATACTCTAATACTTAGGAGTTATGAGTTAGGCAATACTAAGAGTACTGAAGATAATAAATCTTTATTATCAAACCAATTAACGTAATTGTTTCCATTCCAGGTGTGGACACTTTTGTATAATTACAATATAACAATTTCCTACCCAATTATTCTTTTCTGATTTTTGTTCTTCTGTTGCATATGTGGAAGCTATTTCATAGACTAATAACAACAATATTAAGTGAACTAATAGATTGCTTCATGTTTATGACAATATATAAAAGTATATTTTGTCAGAGTGTTTGGGGAGGAATTAGTGATGAGAAGTCAAAACATCCAAAAATCTAGTACTTATTAACTGGAGGACTCATACACAAAAACAGGTGTATAAAGGAAAACAAATATCAAAACACTGAGCACAATTCAGTTCTGAATATTTTATAGGGATCAAATTATAATACTTACAGGCTTAAATGAAAATTGTGGTAAAACTCTATTAGGAGGCTGAGGGGAGTGGAAGCCTTTGTGTGTTGTGCGTGTGTGTCTGATGTAAGAGATAAGAAATCTAAATCCTCCATTTCATACTAGGAAGGCCTAAAAAGAGTAAAATTGAGAAATCAAAAAATAACAATTTAAGTACTTCATTTAGAAATATGGTTCTACATACCGGAAGAATCAGTCACATGTGAAAATTGTTGCTAGATTTAGGCGGCTGGATGTTACTAGACTTAAAGTACTACTTGACTTGTCAAACCATATATTTATTTGATGAAAATACAAGTAAAATTTAAAATGCTATACTAAGAACAAGAGAAGAATTAACTATGGTTTCATTAACATCAAATTAGAACATACCTCAAAAGTTAACTTTAAACTGACAAGACAATGTTTATTTTTTTCTCTAACTCATGATTTTGTGGCATCATATAACTTTCCAATGCTAGTTTTCATCCAATGGAAGGATAAATTAATAAAACCCAAATTTATTATGTGATATTAAGAACATTTTAAAAGTTTCCCTAAATCCTATTTCTTTTGGATTCAGCCAACATATATTTGTATTGATAGATGTATAAATAAGCAAATGAGATGAAAGGGCTCCTTGCCTGCAACAATTTAAAAGTGTACCCGTCTTCACCCACATGCCTGTCTGGTGGTCCAGACCACCTCTCACACCCAGACCCAGGTCTGGGTACACCAAATTGGCCTGCTCTAGTTTGACCTTGGCCTGTCTCTCTGCACTGTTTCTCAGTTCTCTACCTATCCACATTATCTGCTGTGTTCTTATCCCTCTGGGACCTTATTAAGCAAGTGCCTGACTGATTGGATAAACTAATTTTCTGTAAGGTGCACAAAGGAACTAATTATACCTGGTAACTTTACATAGTTGCATATTTGCATTCTGAAAGGTGGACACCAATGGGAGGGATCTGATACTGAGACTTAAAGGAGCTTTGTCTGCGTGGAAACTGTTTTTGACAGGTGGGTGCTTCAGACCATTTATCTCAAGCACATGGGGCAGTTGCTACATCCTGCACTCTTGCAGTAAGATTCTTCCAACGCATACCAGGCAAGACACACATTCCTTTCATTTGCTTGTTTTTAAAAAAGACAGGTTGCTTTGTAGTATTTTTTTCTCAGAAGTTAAGTATTCTTTTATCTTTGAACCTTGCCGCATTAGGCAAACACACTGTGATAGTTCATAGTCATCTCTCTCTTTTCTAATTATGTTGCCTATATTGTTATCATTTATTAAGTGAATACTTATTAAATGCCAATATTTCATGGATGCTATTGGATGTACTTTAAGTACCATTATTCTGGACTCTTCTATGAAGCAAGAACTCAAGCTGAACTTCAAGAGATGATGCATAATAAGTAATGTGACATTAAATTCAATATGTAAGATGCTAAGTATATTTCATATATTTTATTTCCTGGCATATCAAACTTTTAAGGTTTGGAGACATGGCATTAAGATATATATATATCATCTTTTCTCTCTTATTCTCGAAGTATGTACATTGCCTGTTCTTTATTTGAATCTACCAAGGACATTTGAAGTTAACTATCAAACTTCTGTCTAATAAATCACAAAGAAATCTGCATTAGCAAAGAGGAGTTTCTAAAATTTATTTGAAACATATGGGTGTTAATGTGCTGGGTGTCTTGTTATTCCCTTTTGAAGAGCCTGGTAGACAGCTAAGACAGCTATTTTAGTTGTTTATATATGAAGCTTGATTATTAAAAAATATCCACGTCTTTTCTGGCTAACAATTGTTTTAAGATATACACTACTTTTTCTTTGTGAAAAGTAACATATTTTGAGAGTTAAAGCTTTGTAGTAAAATAGGAATGTGATGTTATTTCATTAATACATTTTTTTAACAATAGTTTTTCTTAAAAATGGGGGTAAAGCTAACCTTGGGCTGAGGCTAAGACAGTAACAATGTGGTTCTGGAGAAGTAGGACCCAAGAAATATTTCAAATTAAATTCCTACATATGGCAAAGCCGATGTGGCTCAACCTGTTGGGCACCTGCCTACCACATGGGAGGTCCCGGGTTCAGGTCCTGATGCCTCCTAAAAGAAGTCGAGCAGTTGCTGCCCCTGCTGCAGTGGTAGATCCCAGAATCAGTTCCCGGTACCTCCTAGAGAACGTGAGCAATGAGCAGACAGGTGAGAGAACCACCTGTCTCAGGAAAGGGAGGGGGGATAAACAAAGAAAAATTACAGTAAATAAATAAATCTTTAAAAAAAAAAAAATCTTTAAAAAAAAAACAAAAAAAACCCATGTATGGAAATATCCCTCAACTCAATCAAGACACATAAGAGAAATGAATTTGGATCTACAGTTTCAATATGCCCTACTCAAAATTTCAGGTCGGAAAAATACTTAAATGTTTATGGGTGACTATACTTTATTATCTTAATAATTAAAAACTAGGTTAGTATTTATGTAATTATTATGGCAAACCTTTAGGGAAAATATCAATCCACACATTTGAAAACTCCAGCTTACTTATAAGTGAGGTTTAAACCTTATTTCTAAGATCATGAAATTCATGGTATCATAATATTTAAAGATAACTTTAGGTCTCTGCAACTCAATATTACTCCAACAGCAAAATCCTTTATTCATCATAGTATATATATAGTTTTCTTAACAAAAATTTAAAGATTTATGTAGTGAGGATTTAGCTACTATTTAGACAGACCATTCTTTTTAGGATCTTTATTATTATGATAATACCTATTTCTATTGTATTAATAGTATTTCTATTGATTAAATTATTCTAATTGTATCTTATGCTCACAGAGCTTAGTTTACCCTGTGGAAACTGAAAAATAAATCCCTATTTCCCAAACAGCCCTTCAAATGGGTTTCTTTTCTTCTTCTTAAACATTCTCAGATAACTCAGTCATTCCATATGTAGTACACAGGCACCTAGGAATACTTGGTACCTGCCTATAGACACCTGTCATTTCATCATATCTTTTAAAACTTAAATTCAGCTGAATTATTTTTTAATCTATTGAAACCAAGAAATCTCACACTTCCAACAAATCAAGTGTTCCCCTTGCCAGAAAAGGAATGCTGCATCATTACTGTCAAATAAAATTCCTTTTGTATTTGGCTTATTGCAATTTTTCATGTCATTCTATCAATTTTCTTTTTAGTCTCCATAACTTGGTGAAATTGCATTTCATATAAATATTTACTTGTGTAATATTTGTACCTAGTGCATTTGCATTTGATAGGCTAGATATTAATTTCTGTATAAAATGGGGTACTATTTGATATACTATATTGGATATTGCTTTAAATATCAGCTTTATCATCTGTAACTTCTACAGTAGCTTCTTCATACAATATTTCTAGATCATTTTGATGATCTTGGTTGAAATATTGTTAGAGCTCCTGAGAACAAAAGGATATTTATTTATGATAATTCATCAAGCTGTTTATTAGGATGTATTTTGCGATATCTTGTGGTGGTAAAATGATTCTTTTAGAGATTAAATTTTGTCAACCTGAATAATCTTTCTCCATTTCGATAACTCACATTCATACCTTAAATCTCAGTGCCAATATCAACATCTCCACAAAATTCTATCCGGCCCTCTTAGGGTAGATTAGGTAGTACAGCTTCTCTGTTCCCACAATGCTGTCCTTTACATATATGATTCTGTATGGGTGTCTATTTTAATCTTGTATTACAAGGTCTAGTATGCTTTACATTCCAGCTAATATTTATTTGAAAAAATAAGCCTATGAATGAATAGTTGAATGAATGGATGGGTGGCTAAAAATTTGCTTTATATAAGTTTAATAGCTTTAAATAATATTAAACAAATGTATCTTTTACTAGTTCTTAATTTTGAAAATAAAGACTTTAAGGCAAATATATTTTATCCAGAAATTTGTTTATGAGTGATAAAAATGTTCCCAACTAAAACTTCTTACAGTTTTAAACACTACTACCTTGTTTATTTTCTTTTGAAATTTGGAATTAAAATTCCATACAGAAATATAGTTATGTTCCTTATATAATAGTGCATTTGTCAAAAAAGAGTTGACTTACTCATAAATATATCTTGTAGAATAGAAATAAAATCATATTTAAAATAACTTTATGGTAACTCTTTCACAAAAATCATATAATTTGTTTTCATTTATAAATAAGTTTATTGTTAAATACAAGTAATAGAAAAGTGAATAACACATAAATACATACATTAATGAATTGTCTTCATTCCCAAATGTTTCATTTTCCTGCCTAAAATAACCTCTATTCTGACTTTTTAAATAATAATTTATTTTATTTTATTTATATTTTCAAGTGCTACATTTACAACCCTAAGAATATATTACTCCTTACTATATTTTAGTTTTGTTGATTTTCAAACCTTATTAAATGTAATAATAGAGTTGTATTCTTTTATTCCACATTATTTGTGAGATTCACTCATGTTAGGTGTATGTGGGTATAGCAATACATTTTCTTATTATTTTATAGCATTCCATTATATAAATAAACTATTGTCCTAGTTTCTTGGCTGCTAAAACAAACAGCATACAATGGCTTAAACAATGGGAATTTATTGACTCACAGTTCGGAAACTAAGAAAAGTCTAAAACTGAGACTATGCTGTTCTAGAACTGGCTGCCAGCAATCCTTGGTCCTTGGCTTTTCTCTCACATGGCAATCCACATGTCTTCTCCTTTCTACTTTAGTTTTCCTTGACGTCCAGCTTCTTCCTGTGGCTTTCTCTCTCTATGTCTGAACTTGGTTCTGTTTACACAAGAAAGACTGCAGTAAACTGGATTAAAGCCCAACCTGACTCAGTTGACCACATCTTAACTAAAAACAACATTTCAATATGTTCTATGTACAGTAGGTTCACACTCACAAGAATGGATTAAGATTGAGAACATATTTTTCTGGGGTACATAATTCAATCTACCACAGTCCACACACTGGACCACCAAAACATGTGTTTTCCCATATGCAAAATGCATTCATTCCATCACAGTATCCCAAATGTCTTGCCTATTAGAAGCATTTGATTAGCTGTCTCCAGTGGTGACATTTTGCATATCTCTCTTGCCAATTCATACCCATGGACTGTCAGTGTCCCGTGATCATTGGAAATAGTCATTAGTGTTTTTTACTCTAATCAGATTAGAGAATCTGTTCCAAAAGCCCCAGAACCAACTCAGAAATCTCATCCTTATGATTCTTTTTCTCAAGAACCACTCGTTTACAAAATCTATATTAGTTAGGCTTCTCTAGAGAAACAGAACCTACAGATCTCTGTATATCTATATCTATATCTATATATCTATATGTAAAAATAAAGAGATTTCTTATAGGAATTGGCTCACACAACCATGGGGAATGGCAAATCTGAGTTCTGTAGGGCAGGCATTATATTGAAAACTGAATGAAGATGATGAATTCCCCAATAGAAGCTGCAAGTTGGAAACTCCACTGAAGGGAGTGATGAAATCCACAGGAAAAGCTGGCAGGCCAAAATATAGATAGAAATACTGCCTTTTCTCCCTCTCTCTGACTGATGAAATCTTCAGTTCTTATTTTAATGCTATCAGCTAATTGGGAAAAGAGACTCCTCTCATTGCTGAAGGCAATCTCCTTTGTTGATTGTAGATGTAATCAGACATAGATATAATCAACTGACTAATGATTTATAATTCTTCTATGAACTATCCTCACAGTAACAATCAGGCCAGTGCTTGCTTGACCAAACAACTGAACTCAATAACCTAGTCAAGTTGACACATGACATTAACCATAGCAACCATATTTGATGTATCCATTTAACTGATGGGCATTTGAGTTTTTTTCACAGCTTTTGGCTATTATAAATAATGCCACTGAGATCATTCTTATATATGTCTCTTGGAATCCATGAAAACCCATTTTTGCTGGGTATATACATTTAAGTCAGCCATAGGAGTTATATCTTTTCCTCTAATAGATTAGGCCAAAATGTTTTCTAATGGCTGTACCCATATGCGCTGCTAACAGCAGTGCATGAGATGTCTTGTACTACATCCCCACTAACGTGGGATTGCCAGTCCTTTTAATTTTAGCTGTTCAGGTGTGGCTTTATCTATTTCACTTTTTAAATTCAGGATAATATTACATGTACTGAAACATTAAATTTAGAAAAACATCAAGTCATTTCAAGTCTTATTACTTTCTCTAAATTTTAAATTAGACTAATGTTTGTGAACTATTTAATTTTTCACTTCTTGATAGACGGTTGGATTTTCTGAAACACTTGTCTTTTAGTCTATTTATATTTTCCTCAGATCAAATGCCATCATTAGAATATAAATGTAAAATTAGAAAGAACCATGAAAACCATCATGTGAGTTATTTTTACTTAGTTAGAGCCTGTCTCCATTCCATTAAGGTACGGTGTTCCCTATACAAATAATTCCAATAGAAGAGATGGTTAAATATACAAGGTTTTGTATAGTTTTCTCATTTTGATTTGCAATGAAATATGTTGACATTTTAAAAACTTGTCTGAAATTTCTTCTCAATATATTTCCTAATGTACAATGTTTCCTGAACATTTTGCTATTGATCCTTTCCTCAAATGCTTCATGATCTTTGGTCCCCTTTATGATAAATAATAAAGAAATTTTTTAAAAAATCAACCCACAACTGTGAGCTTTATATAGTTTATAAAATCTTGTCATCAAACAGGTTTTGGGGAAGTTAGAAGTTGCATTCTATGGATGAAAATGCCAAATTGAGGAAGGCTTTGCTCTAGAGCAACATTTGCCAAGCCAGCCATTAAACATTTCTCCGAACAGTTGGCTTCTTTGTTTGCCTGCTTTGGGGGAAGGACTCTTGTTTTTGCCCTGGGATAAACAGATGCCTGTTGGGCCTGATGCAAACCAGAGTACGGAAGGGGTATAGGGGTTGAGGACTATTTTCAGTTCCTCAACTCACTAGAGGAGTTCACGGACATTGGCATTCTCCTCCAGAGTTGTGTCACATTATATTCCTTCCTCTCATTCAACTTCCTGTTTATGTTTTCTACCTATAGCTTCCTCTGCTCAGCTTCAGGAGTCATGATTTGTCCACTAATGTTTCATCTTCTAGATATTTGTTGAAATATCATGCCCTTAACATTTTCATCCTCATATCCTCTGTTTTGGTGGAGATTTCACTTTTCCCCTTTACTGTCACTTTAACTCAGTTTTATTAAGGAGAAACGATAAACTCACATTCTCAACACACCTTTCTGGTTGAATACAGAAACTCACCTATGTGTTTTAGAATTGGTATTAGGGAAAATTTAGGGAATAAAACAAATACCCTCTTCAATGAACATTTTGCTTTACTATTAAAGGATTGTAACAATTTTGCCAAATTGGACCCTTCTTACATTTCTTCATTTAATGTTTGTGATATACAACTGAATTATCTTTGTTCACATTTTACATTTTGGTAAGTAAGTTCGTAAGTGATTTTTTTTTTTTTTTAAAGATTTACTTATTTACTTTTTGTGCTGTTTTTGTGTCCATTTGCTGGGCAATTCTCTGTGTCTGTTTCCTGTCCTCTCTTCTCAACCTTTCTCCTCCTGTCTTCACTGGGATTTGATCCTGGGAACCTCCAATGTGGGAGAGAGGCATCCTACCGCCTGCGCCACGTTAGTTCCTGGTTTCTCAGTGTGTTTCGTCTTGGCTCTCCCTTGTATCACTCTCCTGTTACGTCATCATCTTGCCGCGTGGCTTGGCGGAGCCTGACAGCGCACCCGTGCACGGGACCTGACGGCTCACCCACTTGCGGGACCTAGTGGCACACCCACTCGCAGGACCTGGTGGCTCAAGTGCCTTCTATATTTTTTTTAATTTTTACCGGGAGGTCCCGGGTATCGAACCCAGGTCCCTCCATATGGGAGACAGACACCCAACCATTTGAGCCACACCCAACCCCCTTCCCACCCCCGTAAGTGATTTTGGTAAGTATACTTGAAGGTTTATAGGGTCAGTACTTTTCTTTTTAAGTGCATTCCTTGTTGGCATCTGATATCAGACCTCTACTATTTGTTTCATAAAGTTGTTTGAATACATTTCAGGTATTTTCTATGCTAAACAGTACAGCAGGTTTTATAGTATGTGGATTAATCTAATTTTAAACAATTTCAGGAGATCAACTGTAAAATCTTCTGGGACAGAGCTTTTTGTGGTGCCTTAATAGTTGATAACTTTCTCATTATTTCCTCTCATTTCTCTGCTCACATTTGTACAATAGCATAAATAATCATTCTTATGTAAAAGGTTCATCCAAAATGCACATGGAGTATATGGAATAAAGCATTACAGCAAGCCCCCAGCCCACACACATATATGCAAATATCTTCCTCCCCCTCTCTAGCAAAACTTTCCTCTCCAGAGGTACACTTTTTTCTCTTTTTCATTTCAGCAGTTATAGTTTTACAGAAAAATCATGCATAAAGTAGACACTTCCTATATACCTCCCTCACCACTTAGTTTATCCTATTATTAATATTTTGCATTGGTGTGGTCCCTTTGTTACAACTGATGAAGCAATATTATCGTAATTATACTATTAACTACAGCCCATAGTTTACATTAGGGTTCACTCTTTGTGTTGTATAATTCTAAGGGTTTTTTAAATTTAATTTTTATTCTGGTAACATATAGAACTTAAAATTTCCCCCTTTTAACTGCTTTCAATTCTGAAGGTCAGTGGTGTTGATGACATTCACAATGCTCCGCTACAATCACCACCATCCATTACCAAAGATCTTCCATCAACCCAAACAAAATTCTGTACAAATTAAACATTGACTCCCATTCCGTATCCCTGCCTGGCCCCTGTACCAGAGGCGTTCTTTTATCCTTCCCTCTTTGCTAAACATCTCCATATATCATTATTCTTTTGTACTATTAAAAAATGTATCATTCTACATTCCAATTCACTAAGAAATACACATTGAAGAGATCTCCATCTCTATTCAAGTAACCCTATCATACTTCTTAAATCTTCATTTTTTAAACTTTGTTTTGTTTGGATTTATGCCATTTTCTTTTGTGCTTCCTATATACCATGCTTTCTTGTTGGTAGCGTTGTTTACCTTTTGTGGGTTTAATTACGCTTTCTTTATTTCATTTCATCTAATATATTGAAGTTATATACCTCACTTCTTCTGTAAATGGTTTTCTAGTATTAACACATATTTAAACATTTTTCTATATTTTTAATGTCTCTCTTGGCATTTCTATTCTCTGTAACCCCAACCTTAACATGGTTTTCTTGCTCTCACTCCAGACTCCCACATTTTGATATTGGGATCATCTGGGAATTATCACAGCCTCATAGTATCATTATTGTTTTAAGTCTTGTCCCTCAATTTTCCTTTACTTGGCACTGTTTAGTGCGTTGTGTATCTTCCTTTGGGTGGTTCCTTTTTCTGTTTCTCATGTGCAAAATAGTCACATTCTTTTTGAATTCTAGTTTGACAGGGCATAGTATTCTAGCTTCAAACCAATTTTTCCCCCCCCCAGGAATTTTAAGACAGTTTAACATTATCAGCAGCAGCCAGTGTTGCTGAGGATAATTCTCATAATCTGAAGCACATCTGATTTTTGCATTGTCACATTCCTGCTTTAATTTTTACCTTTCTCAAAAGTTATTATATTCTTAAGTATTTTCTCATTCTTATATTTTGTTCATCTTTCGTTTTTGGAAATTTATGTGTCTGAAAATATCCTTTACTTTAATAGCTTAGATGGCTATAAAATTATTGTCAGAAACATTTTTCTCTCAAATACTTTTAAAATTCAGTTGCTGTAGAACATTTCATGATGACCAGGTATGTCTTTCTGCTGTTGGCAGTTTATAGTTTATTTGCTCTGCTTTTAATCAGGTAGGAACATTTCTTTTCCCTTCCATTAAGACTTTCCCCAAAGATATGTCCAGATGTAGATAGCTTTACATTTATTTTGCTTTATACATAATGAGCCTATTCAACTTGCCAAACACAGATTTTTTCAACCCAATAAACGTGTCCTTATTTGTACAATCTATTATTGCTTCTTTTCGAAAGCAATTGTTCTGCTTTCTTCCTTTGTCACACCTATAATTATGGGGTTTGAGTTCCATTAATTGCTCTCCATACCTAGTAGCTACTTTGTCAACGTTTTCATCTCTTTTTTCTTTTTCCTCTGAATTTAAAGAAAGGTTTTAAATAGATGGTCTACTATTTGGTCAACTATTTTGCTTTTATTTTTTGAAGTGTCTTTTCTACCCTAAACAGTCACTGGTATTTTAAAATCTCTCCTCTCTGTCTCTAGTGCACACACACTCACACACACATGCACACAAACATACATCACTTATATCCATACACATCCTGATTAGAGAAAAGTGCTGGCAGATAGAGGTACAGAAATAAAAATTAGGCAATTAGTAAGAGTACATAGGTTTGTACTTATCTACCCCAGTGCAATTCCTGGATAAAATCAGTTCATGATTTTGTGGTGGGTTTCAGAATTAATAGTGTATTGAATATTCCTAGAACATTTTTGCAACATAATTTATTGAATTATAGGTGTTTGGTTGTGAGTTTGGTGCTTTAAATAGGTCATTTTATTTAATCCTCACAATAATATCATGTTAATTTCATATATGGGTAATTCGTCCATGGCCACAGAATTTCTTTGGGACTTCAAACTCTATGTCAAATGATTAATTTCACATTTCCTTGTTTAAAGAAAATTTCAAAATATAAGAATCCTTTTTTAAAAACTGCCTTGAAGAAGGATGAATATAAACCCTATCCAATTCAAGACCTTTCCAAATATTTAATTTACAGTTATCACTTTAAAATATTTCTAGTCTTCACAAAATTTATATGAATAATTTAGATTGTAGAATGATAAACTTTATAGAAAATAATTAGCCTAGAAAAGGTACTTACTCAGAATTTACCTATGTTTTAATATCTATACTTATTTGAAAATTCATTGAAAATTCACTGTAAAATTTAACATTGACCATTAAAAAAATTTGGTTTAAAAATTAATTTATATAATATTTAGGGCTGAAAATTCTAGAGTCAACTGATATGTTTTAAAAATTCAAAAAAGTAACTATAAGTATCCATTTTACAAATATTCGTTTAAAGGTTATATTTATTCTTTTTATATAAATTTAAATAAAAATTTAAAATAAATTTAAATGAAAGAAGACACAAGTATTTACTGAGCTCTTACTTTTACAACTTATTTCCTTTAATCCTTACAACAAACTTAGAAGATTGTGGTCTAAAACTCCATTTCTATGTGTGAGATAACTGAGATTCTAAAGGGATAACTTATTAGATCAAAATTATGTAAATAATAAATGACCACTGAAATTCAAACCCAATGTGGTCCATCTCTTTCCACTAATAATATCTCTTTCTCATATTTTAAAACTACAAAATCGAAGTTATTAAGCTCATCTCCAATATCTGCCTCTTTCTGGATGATTTCTCCTAAAAAAAATTAAAAAAGGAAAGGTTACATAAATTTATAAAGATGATTATAAAAATCTATCTACCAATAGGTTTATTGAAAATCTATCTAGCAGTGAGGTAAATACTACAATCCCTAAGTTACAGAGGAGGAAACTGAGATCCAAAACTTAATATTCCTGTGTTTATATAACTACTAAGTGGTAGAGTATGGCTTTAAATCAAGCAGTCTGACTCCTGATTCAACCTTCCCAACCATAGCAATATACTGTTCGCCCTACAATAGTCTAGCAAAACACCCACCATCCAAAACATAAATTCTTACCACTCTTCATGTTTGTGTCCTATTTATTTAAAAAAATAAAGTTAAAATTCTCAGCACCATCTTTTTTCACCTTGAACAACTATCATCTGGAGATTATTCTAGAGCCTGTCAATCTATTTTAATCATGAACACTTTAACACTGTTTTGAGGGTAAGGTATTCTACTATTCATATTACTCTGACAATTATTAATTTAATTCAACATTAATCTCTCAATCTAAGGACTATGATGTGCATACATTTAGTTCGTTTCTTCTGATTGTTCTTTTGTATTCCTTGGTATAAATAAACTACACTTGATTTTACCCTATCTGCTTTTGAGAAACATGTACCTTCTAATTTATAATACAACAAACAAATTTCTGCTGGATATCAGTGTATATCTCCTTGTACAAAAGTTTGAGAAATATACTTGTGCCGTGTCACCCACAGAGACTGATACAGAGATAGAGAACTTGGACCTGGGAGTGGATGTAGCTCAAGTGGTTGAGCAGCTGTTTCCCATGTATGAGGTCCTGGGTTCCATCCCCAGTACCTCAAAAAAATAAAAATTAAAAAAACGGACTTGGACCAAAGTGTAAATTAATACTCATCCTTACTTGATCCAGAAAGTCTTTCCAAAATGGTAAAACGTTAACTAAGCTAAACTGTGAGTTTAGCGACAGGTGATTTACGTATGGCACCTTATGTGACACCAAAGCCCTTTACCTCACTGCATACTGAGAACAAACAACAGGCAGAGCATAAGACATCCTTATACACTTAGGGTACATCACTTTGGGTATATAGCTGGAAATGGAATCATAAGTTAGGTTCATTTTCATTTTTACTATTTACTGCCAAATTGTTTTCTTTCGTGCTTGTACAGATTACACTTCCACCAGCAGTGTGTGATAGATATTTCCATGTACTCAACATCATTTGCAATTTTGTTTCATCTAAGCCTCTGCCAATCTAGTCAGTGAGAAATAGTAACTTATTCTTTAAATTTGTATATTCTTTATTACTAGCTTTTTCCTATATGTTAATTACTAGCTTCTTTCTATATATTAATTTACTTTTGTGGAGAATTCTTTTTTTTTATTACTCATTTTTTTCACCCATTTTTCTACTGTATTATTATCTTGACTAATAAATTTATGTGTTATTATACATTTTGTTATTGAATATTTTTTTACATTTTTTTAGGTATATATATTCTCCAAGTGGTTTCTGTTTTTAATGTTCTGATTGTTATTGGTATAATAGCCCTATGATTTTGATATACAAATCTTTAGTAATCTTTTCCTTGATTTTTGGTTCTTTTTGTATTATTGAAGATAAAATGTTCTAATTCAAAATCATAAATATTTTTTCCAACTAATATCATAGTATTATAATAGTATTATATGTTATATATCGGTTACCAACTAATATATAATATTAGTTTCCAACTAATACATATAGTTCTATATCCAGTAGGAAATTATTTATTTGTAGCATGAAATATCTATCAATTTTATTTAGTTTTGATTTATTGAATAATTTATCCTTGCATTGTTGACTTATAATGCCATTTTTTCATGTACCATGAATCTCTTTGAGCTTTTGTTTTTTGTATTTTTAAAAAGAATTTATTCTGGGCCAGTAGCTATTGTTTTAAATATTCTAAACTAAATTTTATTAAAAGAAACTTTTATATTTTCTAGGGTAGTGTGCATATCTTGTACTTCTCTTTCCAATTTGTCTTGAATATTGGACATTTAGTTATCCAAATTTCTGCATTAGAATTTCAAGTTTTTCCAAAAAGACCTGATTTTCAGTGGAAATAGATTGACATCAGAGAATAGCATGCAATAATTAACATCTTTATGGTAATTATAGAAAATATTAATATCAAGAGTTTTATAGGACTTACTCTGTGAATTGTTTTATGTATGTAACATTTATTTATTTATTTAATCCTCAGAGCAATGCTTTGATGTCCATATTATGTTGTGTACCTTTCACAATTTAGGAGACTAAGACATAGACATTTTTCTGAAACTTACCCAAAATCACACAGCTATAAGGTGGTGAAAGTGGTAGTCTAACCCAGCTTATCTGGCTTTAGAGTCAGTGTTCACATAGACATGGTACTATGCTATGTTGTCTCTTAATTACTCCCCTCTCGTCTTCTATTTAATACTCATATTTTTTAAAAATGTCTTTATATCCCTGCATTACAATGCAAACTGTATAAGAGCAGATACTTTTTTCTTATGTAACCCCAGCTCCCAGGTTCCTGACATACAGCAGGTGCTAAATGTACATTTCTTAGAATTAATGAAATTCGATTTTATAAATCTTACTGTGTAAACAAATACTCTTGAAATGTGTAGGATGTCTGAGAAGGATCCATTTTTCTATTAAGTTATCCTTCCACTGTTTCTATAAATGATGCATCATCTGTATTTTTAAAGCCTATTCAATCATCTATTTATCATTCATGCATTTTCAAAGTTTCGTACATTTCTCCCTGCCAATTTGAAGATAGTATTGTCACATTCTGCCATCTTTCATGAATTAAAGCCTGAACAAGAACATCTTTCATTCCTTTAGTATGAATTATGGAGAACAGCCAGCCTTGAATATGTTTCCTCAATACCAATATACTAGTGCCTAAGGCGTCCTAGTGTGATAGGTCTTTTCCAGACAGTTATTTTATCCCTAGCTATAGCCATGCAAACTTTAAAAATGTTGGCATCAGAGGCCCCTTTTTTTTTCGTTACAATCTAATATCAGCACTTTTTATATCTCCTTTTCAGGTAAAAAGAAAATGATTAAGCACCAAGTCCAAAAACTCTTCTCCATTTTCTGCAAAACAAATTTCTCCACTCCGTGTAGAATGTTGGTTAATAGAACCTTAGCCTAGAAGGCAGCTAGTACCTAGATCATCATTCTGACTGATTTATTTCTTGAGAGGTTCATTGGTATATTCATAAGTGTTCATCTAATTTATGGCAGAATTAAGTCCTTTATGGAGTTGGAAATAATTGTCTATTCCTTCATAAATCATTTTCATAAAATTTTTATTTATTTATTTTTGTTTGTTCCTTGTTTTTTAAAATATATATATATATATTTAAACAATACTTAGATTATATAAATGTTACATAAAAATTATAGGGGATTCCCATATACCCCACTCCCTACCTCACTCAAATTTTCCCACATTAACAACATCCTTCATTAGTGTGGTACATTTGTTACAATTGATGAGCACATTTTGGAGCATTGCCACTAAGTATGGATTATAGTTTACATTGTAGTTTACACTCTCTTCCACACAATTTTGTAAGTTATGGCAAGATATATAATGGCATGTATCTGTCATTGCAATGTCATTCAGGACAATTCCCAAGTTCCAAAAATACCCCCATGTTACACCTGTTTTTCACTCTCCCTCCCCTCAGAACATCCAGTGGCCACTGCCTCCACATCCATGATATAAGTTCTTCCATTGGTAGAATCACAATAAGTGTATAGTAGAATAACAGTAAGTCTACTCTAGTCCATCGTTCATTCCCCAATCCTGAGGATTCTGGGACGGCGATGTCCACTCCACCTCTAATTGAAAGGGGGCTTAGATACCATGGGACTGATGGATGGGTCTATTTTTCTTGCAGTTTCAGACTCTCTCTGTTCCTTGAGATGGTCATTGTCCATCATCGTCTCCTTCTTAGTTGTCATGGGTGAGTCCAATGAACTGGAGAGTAGGTGTCACAAGTCTGTTGAGATTCAGGGCCCAGCTGGCATGTGGAAAGCCCAAAGATTTAAGTCTCTTGGTTGTACAACTATCAGCTGTAGTACTAACTATAGGTTCAAATAGAAGGGGCTGAAGAGCCATGTGTAGGGAAACCACAACTGAGTCCAGCTCTGTCACACTGGGGAGCATAAATTGCTCACTGGCAAGGCACCAAACTTGAGAGCTATCTGCCCTTACTATAGTGTCTGGATGTCTCCAGAGCCCTCAGGAGCCCTGCTATTTGAGGTAGTATTTACTTTGCAGTCAATGAGATCCTGCTGAGATGTGCATAAGCATAACCTCTGGAATGACCTCCAACTCACTTTGAAGTCTCTTAGCCATATAAACTCATTTGTCTTTACTTTTCCCACCTTTTGGTCAAGGTCTTTTTCCAGTTGCATTGCTAGTTGGTGCTTGGTAGTAATCCTTTGGTGCCAGGGACGCTTATCCCCAGGAGTCATGTCCCACTCTGGGGGGAAGTTGATGCATTTATATGCTGAATTCGGCTTAGAGAGAGGCCACACTTGAGCAACAAGGAGGCTCTCAGGAGGTAACTCTTAGGCACCTTATAATACTAGACTAAGTTTTAATTTCAAAAGCAGAGGTTCATAAGTACAATCATCAATATCAAGGGACCATCAATGGACCATTCTCCATCACTAGTCACTGCCCCTGAACTTGCGGATTCTTGCTATTCCATTATAGAATGTGGCAGAGCCCCCCAGGATGGGAATTCGATATTCTTTCAGTTATTGTTTGACTCTCCACCCACCATGACAATGCGCCATGAACACTTGAACACATAAATGCTTCACATGGGACTCTTTCTCATCTCTTTTTCCTTTAACCTGCAATACCAAGATTTTTAATTCATTTTACTGCTTTCAAAAGACATAAAGAGATTTCTTCCTATTTAGTTTGGAGAACACTGATATTTATTTGACATTCTTGTAAAGGAACAGTTTAAGATGGAGGCATTCTAATGCCAGTTCTTCTACTTAGTTTCTGTTCTCATCATGATGGTTTCTTGCAGTCTTTCTATAATGTATTTGCATAGTAACTGCTTAGTAAATATTTGTACAATGAAGAATACATTATATTTACTCAATTTTTCTTCCTTTTCTTCCTTAAGCAATGATTGCTAAATAAATTCTGGGGAAAACACACACACTGTGACAGATCTGAGCTTACACAATGGTGACATATGGTGAACAATAATTAAATATAATTCCTAACCTATTTCAAAATAGACTCTATTCACATCAGTGTTATCCTGGATTGTCATAGTCCTTGTACCTTCTGGCAAACTGTCAAAAGATGCTTCACTTCAGTTTTAGGGAAAAACACAGATTCTGTTTCCTAGCACTCAACTAGTAAATCTCCACAATCCACTCACAGATGCATATTTTAATTCCTCTTGTTTCTTAAATATAGTTCATTGCTTCTCTGAATTATTTTCCTCCATTCTCTTCATTTTTCCAATTTCAAATATTTATTGCATGTCTTCTCCTTGTCAGCCACCAGGACAGACTCATGAGATACCAAGAGCAGTATCTGTTCTTGCCCTTACCTAAAGCATCTCACAGTTGAATGGAAAACAGAAACCTGTAAAAACATAAATCACAGTGCATACGTTCATTTGCCAGAGATGGTGGTGCCGTGCTCTCTGCTTGGCTTTGCACAGTAGGTTCACCTAAATCTTGAAAATGGGTAAAGTGTTTCTAAGTGAAAAGTGGGGTATAATTAAACGAGTAGATTGGATGGCATGTACACATGCAATAGAGGCAGGAAAGAACTGGAAGTGTGAAGAAATGTTGGCACAGTGCAACTGGAGTGATGATAAGGTAACAAAACGATGAGGGTAGGACACGATTGTGATGGGCTTTGCCCTCATTAAAAAAAAAAAAATTTAACGTTTCTTGTCTGTGTGTTTTCCTAAATAGGACAACTTTTATTTAAAAAAAATATGACATATTAGGCCCTGCATTCTAGTTGAAATAAAATTTAGTGGAATATCTTGTGAACTTGTTTTAAACATTGTTTTGGTGCTAAAAATTGGAACAAGCCATTAAACATCTGGAAAAATCCAACCATTTTCTAGGTTAGGTAATTCTTTTCATGTTAATAAAACTTAGTTTTCCGTCTCTTAAAATTTTTAGCTTAAGCGATCTTTCCTGGCCCTTGAAGGTGAACTTTTTCTTGTGCTTGGCTGTTTAGACATGGTTCATATTGGAGATTTTGGCTGGCTAGACCATCGTCACCTGTGGTGCCACCACTTGCTGGGGTCAACCCCACAAACCCAGAGGGGTAAGAGTTGTCCTCTCCCTTTGTTGCTTCATTGCTCAAACTCGCCCTTCATAAAATGACTTTTATGTTTGGTAAAATGCTTGAGAATCACATAGAATCTACTCTTAAATATCAAAACCATGTTATTAGCATAATCACAGTCTACTTTCTGATTCAGTGCAAAACAGTTATAGCAATCATGCTTTATCATTATAAGGAATCCCTTCAATTGGAAAATAAATGCTTACAATTGTAGGCTTTTTGTGATTACTGAATCTCACTTTGACTGGATAAAAAATGATTATTGGGCACTTTCTGTGTGACAGTGCCTTACCCACTTCGTAATGCTAAGATTTGATGATTTATCAACACTTTTTTGTCCTCATAATTTTAGATATCATATACTATCCAATATATTATTTTAATCTCGTGGTTTTATCACAGTTTAATTTCACCTATGCAGAAGAGGTCAGCATGATGTTATTTATGGGTTATAATGAACTTTGCCTTGTTGTAATTGTGGTTTATTTCTTGCTATGATACCTATATCCAGAGCCTATTCTAATTTCTGTACTTTCTGTTAAAATGACTGACTCTCAACTCAACAATAATGTGACCTGAAAATTTATTATCTGATACTAATTTATACAGACATAGGAAATCTGAATTTTTTTTAATTCATAAAAATTTGATGGGGACGATGTTATTGGAAACATGAAGGAAATAACATGATTTTCGCTACTTGATTCCTGATTCTTTGAGAATGCAATAATTTTCATTGAGCAACCATAATTAAAGATTACTGATCTGAAAGAGCTAATTACCTGAGATCAATGTTGATGGAATTCTAAGAATTGTTTCATGTCAAATCTTCACAGTGTTTATGTCATGGCAGGCTTTCTTTTTCTGCACATAAAATAGAGCACTTTCATTAGATAAAGTTTATAAAATTCAAATATCATCCAGTAATTTCATAGTTGGCAAAAGCGAAATAAAGCTGGAATTTATTTCAATTACAATTCTTTCCCCACATGTTAAAGCTATTTTAACCTTTAGCAGCATACAATTATTACAGAATAGATCATTTTTAATGATTCATTATGTATGAGGTCATTTGACAATGCAATTAGCTTTGTGATGAAAATTTCTATTCTTTTGATCATTCTGTACCTATAATGAATGAGGAGAGTTTTACATCTAATTTCCTGAAATTAGAAGATTAAAGATAGAAACCGACTCTTGTATTTAAATGAGACGCAAAATGACTATATTGTATTAGTCCTTTAGATGTGCACCCTGGAATTGCAGAACTCTCACTGCAGTGTGCTCTACTTGTGCTCATTATTCATTCAACAGATCCTTTGGTACTGTGCCGCCTGCTTCCATTATTGCCCAACTTTTCAAAGTGTGCTTTTGACTGTGATCTGGAGATTAAAGAATAGGTCTTGCAAGTTCTCAGGAATGACATGCATCAGCATATTGTGTAC
Organism: Cabassous unicinctus; assembly: GCA_029593785.1. Lineage (NCBI taxonomy): Eukaryota > Metazoa > Chordata > Mammalia > Cingulata > Chlamyphoridae > Cabassous > Cabassous unicinctus. The sequence goes on along the minus strand of JAQZBX010001919.1, from coordinate 53,231 downwards.
CAGCCTAAGAAAGGCATTGAAAAAAAAAAAAAAAGGCTAGAAGAGAATTTCTTAAAGCCCTGTGCAAATGTTGCCATGTGCTGTAGAAACATTCATTTGTTTGGTGTTTTCCCTATTGCCCAGATATTTACTATATATCCTGTTAAGTCGTAAGCTTTTTATGACCTACTAGTTAATCACCGGAGGTATAATATGTTCCATTTAAAATGGATTTCAAACCAGAAGCACCTTTTACGTGGTCTATTATTCTCCATCTAGTAAACACAAAATGAGATTCCACTGATATGAAGACAAGATAAAATGAGTTCTAGATCTATTACGATTTGGTTAAGGATAGCTGAGGCACATTATATCTGTTGTTGTGATTTAAACTAATATGCTTATGTCATTTTGGCTTATCATTTTACTGAAACAAGAAAAATATTTACATTGGACTGAGTGATGGTTCATCCTTAGAAACGTTAAGCTAGATTTGTTTGTGGATTATGTTTCCTTGATGGTTGGCTAACTTTTGCACTCCTCCCCTCCAAAAGTAAAAGAGCCTGTCCAGTGAAGCATCTCCTTTAATATGACTGATATCAAAATTATCTAAATAAAATAATTATCTAAATAAAATCATTTTCAAAGACACACTTGGGAAAACTATTAAATAAGGATATTATTCTTTTCATAAATGCAAGTGTCATTTATCTGTAGTTATTCTATTTTTAAAGAAAAATTCCTGCTAGTAAAAATATTTTTGAATTGATGAATAGGATAAATATAATAAGATAAAACTCTCTTAAAGTGTAATTAGTGCCTCACAAATGATTATACAGGGAATTAATAGAATGGATAATTCCAAACTCACTCATATGGGATTTTGAAATATTTGTCCTTTGAAATGTTTGACCTTATATGTAACTACATCTGATATTTTGGAATTCCCAGTGATGCCACACTGAGACTTTAGCCCATCACCTGGATTCTGACCCCTGCCCAGCACTCTAAGACTTTTGTGTTCAGAACTCTATGTGGATAAATACAGCAAGACTTTTGGGGAGCTTGGGTAAAGCAGTAGAGAGGAATTATTTTTTCTTCTTTATATTTGTGTGCTGGAAGAGGACATTTTAATCTTTTAACCTAATGGAACCCTAGCATTTCAAGTTACATGAAGAAGTGAAATTAAATGTAAACATAAATAAAATATATTGAATTATATTGACCAGAAGTTGCAATTAATATCTTAACATGAAATGTTAATTAATCTGAAGAATAGATTAGTTGTGCTGAAGATGAAACAGAATTAACTATAATTTTTTTATGGAATAAAAAGTATAATGCATATGTTTATTGGTAACCGGGTGGGTGATAATTTCACTCCATATTTGATTTTAATTTGGTCCATAATCAAAAGTTTTCAATGGAGTCCACCTTCATTTACCCTTTGGTTAAAAGCATTTATGTAGTTAGGAATAATTACAGAAATCCCACCTTGTTCAGTAGTTCATTTTCATTACTTGGACATTTGCTCCCCCAATCCACTTCTATTTAGTGAAGTGGAGATTTCCAGATTCTAGAATTTTTATTCTCCTCTCGCCCCTTTTTTTTTCTTTCTTCCTGGTGTTAAAGTATTGGTGATCATGACACCATTCAATCTGCTTACTCATTCTCCATGATAGATTCCTGCTTATTTCTACATATGTAGTTGATATTTCTTCAAACCAGGTTGGACCTGAAACTTGACAACTGAGCCAGTTCTCTGGGAGATATGGGTTCCTGCTTACCCATTTTCATACTTTTTCACAATAGATTAGATAGATAGATAGATAGATAGATAGATAGATAGATAGATAGATAATAGATAGATAGATACATGCATACATACATACATAGATGATAGAGATAGATAGATAGGTAGATAGATGATAGATAGGTAGGTACATACATACATACATACATAGATGATAGAGATAGGTAGATAGATGATAGATAGATAGATACATACATACATACATAGATGATAGAGATAGATAGGTAGAGAGATGATAGATAGATTGATAATAGATAGATAGATAGATACATACATACATAGATGATAGACTTAGATAGGTAGATAGATGATAGATAGATAGATGATAGATACATACATACATACATACATACATAGATGATACAGATAGATAGGTAGATAGATGATATATAGATAGATAGATAGAGATGAAAGCTCCCCAACATAAATATCAAGACAAAAGGAGACACATTTTTCAGTTTACAATCAGAAATTATCAAGTATTAACATGGAAGATTGATAAATATTTAAAATACCATTCATAATAAAATCAGAGAGAAATAAATCAGTAATTCAAAATGGAAAGCTTTGTCACATTTTCTGCCTGTAGCATTTTTTGCCATTTTCTGATATTCTTGATTTATAATATTAATCATCCAAGTTGTGCAATATTTAGGAATATTCCCAGGCAAAGGGATCTGTAGAATACATGTATACCCAATACTTGTTCACTACAGGTAATTTACAAACTATTTTGATACATAGATGAATATATAAAGGAACCCTGTACACTGAGACAAGGGTTCATTTGAAAATTATTTTTACTAATTTATAATTACATATATCTTGGCTTATAGAGGATGTAAGACCTCCCTTCACTTAGTGTCCTGAAAACCTGTTTCTTTCTAATAGATAATAGAAATCAATAATACTCCCTTTTTTCTGCATACATATATAATATAAGTGTATTATATATGTATAAATATTTATTTTATATACACACATACATAGACACATTCACAAACGGCAAGGCTACTTGCAATACTTTAGCTTTTATATTTCAGCCCACTTCTGAAAGAAAGTTATCTAGTTATCTTCATAGAGCTGGATATCAGTTTTAATAATTATCATAATTATATATTCTTCCAAGAGGAAATCCTACTACATTTAAAAGGGCCATTTTCTTCAATCAAAGCAATGAAAGTGTTAGCCACAAGTGTAGCCCATAGAAAGTAGACTTCAGGATGTTATTTCTCTCTTTTTATTTTCAGTTGTTCTGTTGGTTTAATCTTTTGTGGTCTTTCGGAAACAGGGTGTTTGAGTCATTGTTACATGCAAAGACCAATCAATACTTGTCAATGCACTTTTTAAAGAGCTGGAGAAAATCATATGTGGTGCTTATTCTTTGGAGAATGAAGAGTTAATGAATTAACACTTTTTTTCCTTCTAATTAAAGTCACCAAAAACATATTTTTCAGATAAAGGGTATTTCCCTTGTATGTGAAAATGTAAGATTGTAGGGATTTACAAAAATATTTTCACAGAGAAGACAAACTGAAAAAAGTAATGGGAAGTGATAACATGATCCTTTTTGAAAAATAGCAGGAGAAAATTAAATCCCCATAAAATCTTAAAATCGACATGATTCTCTTACTAACACTTATACTAATTAGTAATAACTTCAGCAACTACTAAATAAGGGATAACTCATTTTTAAAATAATAATGATGATGATGCCTTCAAGTGAATAAGTTCTCCAGAAGGAAATGTCTTTTTATAAATAAGAAATAACAGATATTCATGAGTTCCATATTACCCACTTGCATATGACTCTATGAAAAAGATAAACGAATTGAATTTGTAGTCTGTATGTTTTCAAACAAATACCTTTTCTTTCTCATAGCCCGGGCAATTTTTGAGTGAATACAGGTTTTATAATGAGAAAAATGCAAAGTGTCATAAATTGGGCTAAACTGTATATATGCCATTATCATAAAACCTGGTTTAATGCAGCTTGTTTCTTAGTTAGCTAAGAAATCTTCTGTTTTTGTGATATCTGTTATCACAGACAAGGTCTTATCCAGTGAACACTAGGCATGTATCTCTTTTAATAGAACATACAGATTTGAGATTAAAGCTACTGACAGAGCTTTGCTTGGAATGTTCAACTTGGGTTCGACATATTCATTTATGAAAGCTGTTAAGAAGTAATCCAAGTGGAATTCCCTGTTCTTAGTTGAAATAGAAATTCTAATAAAACATTGATAGCGCGCCCTGGGCCATCTCAACTGTTTGCCCCTAGACTCTGGCAGCCTGGACAGTGCATGCGTGTTTGCTTTGAACATTGGTGTTGGCTTCACTTCCTGTTTCTCCTCATATTTTGAATATTCCTGATTAACATGACATGTTTTATTTGTGAAAATGAACTCTATAGGAAATATGGCTTTATTCTGTCCAATGGGGAAGCCATCTGAAGATCCCAAAGTCACATAAAGAAGGGAATGAGGGGAGGGAGGGCGGGAGTCAAAGAGAGGGAGAGAGCTTGGTACACTATGTTTACTTTTAAAACAAAGAAAACTCATTTTGCCTTGCGTGGAAAAGCATATCATAGTCAAAAGTGTGTAACACAAGGCTTGATGGCAAAGAGGAGAAAGTCTGAAAAGAAAGGAGTCACCTTACTGGACAGCTTTTAAGAAAGGATGGATTTGTGGGTCAATTAAAATGTGGACAGGTGTGGGAGGTGGGTCCATGTTGCTCACCTGTCAGCAGTGCTGACATTATTACACTTCCGTTGACTCTGGGCTCTGAGTCCTGATTCCTCGTGTAAAAACCCCTGTGTGGATGTGATGCTGAACTCCTAGGGAATGGAAGTCTCACATTTTGCATATTCAGTTGGTCATGATGAAGAAAAGAAAAATATGTGATTTGGAGCGGGAAGAAATTCCATACACTAGAACTTTGTTAATTTGCACATTGGCAAACTGCAAACATGGACATGAAAATGAAAATATGAGTCCTGTGGATTTTTACATATAAGTGCAAATTAAGCAAGGGCTGCTAGTTCTGTCATGTGTTGGGGTGAAACATGGCATTCAGCTTTCCACTTCCTAAGGAGTAAGAAATAAAACATTTTTTCTTCTGACATTTACTTATGTACTGTTGTTATTCCTACCTGTTTTACCTTTTTCTTGTGCAATAAGCAGGTACTTAATTTGGGTACTGTTTGTATTCATCATTTTATTTATTTATTTATTTTCAGGATGTACTGAGGCTTGAACCCAGGACCTTGTATGTGGGAAGCAGATGCTCACCCACTGAGCTACAACTGCTTCCCTCATTATTTTTAATATAATTTTTTAAATGAAAATTTTTGAGAGTATATCATTTTTTTAAAAGAAATTCTCCATATTCACTTGTTTTGGACAAGAAGATGTTTCTTGAGAGCTGAAAATGATTTTCCTTTGTTACAAAGGATAGGCAACACTTGATGCTTTTGCCAGTTAAGGGAGATATTTAATAATTCTGTTAACAGTGTTGTTTAAAAATGAAATAGATATGAATTTAACGTTCTTTATAACTCCTCCTGCTTGATATAAAATGGAGAAGATTTGTAGGAAAAATATTGCATTTGTAGGAATTATTTCCTTATAATGGAATCTGGGCAAATTCTTATGTTTTATTCCTTGTTTCCTTTTTCATTCATTTATTCAATTAGCCAATAAATATTTTTGAGTGCCTACTATGTGTAAAACACAGTATTAAGCAGTGAAATATAGGAGGGAACAAAGCAGAACTGTTAGAGTCTGTTTGAAGAGACAGAAGTGCCTAAATATAAATGAAGAATTTAATTAGAATTGTTATAAGTGTTATAAAAGAGAAGTTTAGGGTACTATGAGAGAATGTAACAGGAGTTCAGAGAAGTCTCCCTTCAGGACTTGTGAACAGAGCACTGAGGGTTAAATAGGAGTTGTGTGTCCAGGGTGGGGGTGAATCCTCCTGGCATTGGGAATGGCATATGCAGGGCTCCCAGGCTAGACTACTGCACTTCCAAAGAAATGAGAGAGAGTATGTGTATCCAGAAAGCAGGACATAGACTGGGAATGGCCCACGGGATGGTGCAGGGCTCCATAAGCCATGTCAAGGTGCTGGTCTTTCTTCTTAAGTGTAGAGAGAATCTATCAAAGGGTTTCAAACATATCATAAGTGGTAGATTTGAAGCTAGAGGATTTCTTAAGGGTGATACTGTCCATCACAATTTCACAGATAGAAAAGCTGAGGCCTTTGACGGGAAAGAGTTTCCCTAAGTTCCCAATGCAATTAGTGTCTAATGGAAATATTTCCCCCAAAGCCCTAATTTTTTTTTTCAGTGAGGTTTATAACTACAAGTTAAGAGAACCTGGGATCCTCTTCTGCACACCTAAGTGAAATTCAGGGGAGGAGCAGAGGTGCTACATTTATGAGGAGACTGTTGGAAGAATGTGGCATTGTAAGCTCAAAAGGGATGATAGTATCAAAGAATGTTCCTTATTAAATTAAAATTTATACATATAAGTATTTGACATCCATCTCAAAAAGGAATATATAATTTTCCTGCCTCTCATTTCTCTACCTCACTCACCCCACCCATTCCCAAATATAATTTAATTTCATCATTTATGAGAAGCAAGATACTGTAGCTGATTCACACTATTCTATGAATCTCACAGTAAAGAATATTGAAATCTGGACTAAGAGTTAATGTGTGTTTTAACTGAGGGTAGTAAATCTCAATTCTGACTCCTTGGGTTTAACGTTTTCTTCCATATATCCTGGATATGTGACCATGGCTAAATTATTTAGTCTCCCTATTCCTCAGTTTCCTTATTAAAACACTACACATAATAGTAAATATTTCATAGAATTTTTTTCAAGGATCAACTATTTAATAAAGTAAAGGAATTAATAAAATAATTAGTACATATCCTGCTGTATCATAACCACATTATGAATGTTAGTAAGTCAAGCTATTTTTATAAGAAAACTTTAATGAATTAGCTTTGTAGACGGAGATCATTAGTCATGATGAACATGGTCCCACAATCTCTTGATCAATATGGAAGCTACCAACTTACCCATACTTTGAGGAGTAGACCTAATCCCCTTAATATACCTGTGGGAGAAAACCTTTTCTTTTAGCAAAACAATTGGAAATTATCACAAGTAATTTCTATAATGAAATGGATTTAAAACTTCCATGCTTTATCCTTAACTTCATCCCACAATATACACATAGACACACGTGTACAGACATAAAGAGATTTATGAAATAGAGATGGCTGATCTTTAGCCACGGCGTAATGATATAGTGGCTTCATTCTTAATAGCTTATGTGATACCTAACTCAACAATATCTTCATCCTTTAAACCTCGCTGTTTAAGTTATTAGGGAATGAAATGCAAAGGTAATAGATAGAAATTCTCAAACTTCTTTCCAAAACAGATTTTTGTTCTCATCATTGTCAAATCAGTTGGAATACTTAGACTATTAGAAAAGCTGATTCCCGGGCCTATTCATCTACCGAGGCCATTCATGCCATCTTCTTTATCCTTTATGGGTCACTCTTCTCTGCAAGGCAGAAACCTTGGCCATTTGGACCATTGTGGTCTCTGTCGACACAGACCCTAAAACTGATAGTGCAGGGACATTGCTAGTCTAGCCCAAAGACTCTTGCCCTGATCTTCTATGGCTTCTAAGACATCAGCTTCTGAAATTAAACAGCATAGTTTAATAGAGAAATAGGTTGCTTTTATGTTGCTTTTACAATGCAAGCCAAGCAAACATGGAGGCAGGCCTTGAAGCATCACTACAGCCGAACTGTCCTACTGTTTCCTCAAAAACTCACTTGTATTTAAAACCTTCAAGTGTCTGCTGCCAATGATTCCCACCTTTAAAATGTGTACCCTGCCTAGCACTTCTCTCTCTCACACAGTTCCTCTCATATTTTAGTATCTAGTTGCCTTGTATTGAAAACTTCCCCTGGCACCATGGCTCTAATAATGTCTCAGGCCTTTGAGTTCTTATAGAAATATCCCCCTGCTTTTCCAATTTAAATTATGCTGCTATGTCAACATTTCATGAGTATTTTATGTCTCATCTCAAATGTAAGCTTTATTTCCTGGCGAGTCAGGACCATACCTTACGTTTCTTTGCATCCATAGGTGTATCCACTAGTTATTTTACTTTAAAGAGTATAGACTTAAAGATGAAATTAGTTGACATATAACTAATTGGTTAATTGTCAAGTCACTTCTTCTTTGTGCTTCCCACCTGAAAAACTGGAGGCAGTGAAGGTCATTCTTTAATCTGGTAAATCCACAGGGTTGCTTATTGTTGTGGCTTATTATTCAACGCCTGTACATAACTTCCGCAAAGATTAGAAAGTATGAAAACAAAGGTTTTGTATTTACATATCATTCAACCATGTGAACAGAAAACTATTCTTATAAACCCCCAAAAGAGAATTTTTGCATTTTTCATATTTAAAGTGCATGAAGTCAGTAAATTCACAAGTAAACACCGAGCTTGTTCTTTTGAGAGCAGCATTTCAGGGTTTAGTCTACCAAATCATACTACATATGCAAATGCTGTTTGAATGCAATTTAGCTGCATGCTAAGCAGTACAGAAATCTCAAGGGTCAAAGATTTGAAAATGTTTGTAGCATGAAAATCATAGAGGCAAATGTTTGATGTATAGATGTGTGTACTAAAATAAGTCACGCTTAGATGCATTCATCTATTTTATTCATTCCTTTATTCTGAATTGTTTACTAAGATTTTTTTTTTAGTATGTGTGATTTTGGTTTCAGTTTTACAATGATTTAAAAATGGTGTCTTGGGTCAATATTAGCCTGAAAAAATAGCATATGTTTACTATGCGGATGGTAAGAGATTTATATAATTCTCTAGGAACCCTTGAATAAATTTAATACAAAAGAGCTCTCCCCACTACCCCACACCCCACACCCATATGTGATTAGGTGTATTCCAGCGCTCTAAGGGGCCTGTCATAAGTTACACTCGAGTTACATTATTTTTCATTCTCTAGTTGAGGGACTTAAGTTTTGCTGACTTCGTCACAAATACATATTTGAATTAATATTAATTTAAATTCTGACTGGTGATATGCACTTTCACTAAAGGAGGTCCCATATGTTTAGTGTAATCAACCATATAGCTCAACAATACACCAACAGAGTTAGGCATACATATTGAAATTTAATTTTAAATGCTGAAAGAAAATAACTAAGTAGAAAACAATAAGGTGTTTTCCAAAATTCATTTTAAAGAAAAATAGCCAGAAAGCCTACAGCACTAAAAGGTTCCAATCTTTTTAGTGTGGAGAGCATGTATTATTTTATTTATTCATTCTTAAAGTATTATTGTATATAATATTGAACAAGATGGATTTGGTCCCTTTTCTGGTAAGGTGCAGTATAGAAATATGAAATCAGTTTTCAAAGATAAAAACAAAGGAAATGTGGGAGATAAATCAAGGGCTAAGGGGGCATTAAGTCAAATTTTTATCCTCATAAAGGGTTCTACATGAAAGGCTTGTTATGAGGCCTCTCTTCATTAATGATGCATGATGTGCCTCTTTCCTAATTCCTTACCAAGCATTCTTCTAAGTGTTCATCTTGATAGCCACATTCTGATCAAACTTACAAGCTCTTCTGTGACCCAACAGTCAAGAAATATATTAAAAAGCATTCCCTTGTTTCTTGCTCAAACCCAGCACTGGATCTTCACTATATTTGTATACTTGGTCTAAACATGCCTTGAAATGTATTGTAAAAGTACAGTAAAATCCTCTCAATTCAAAACCTATTAAAGCAACAAAATATTATTATGAGCGACCAAATTGAATTATAAAGTGAATATTATTTTATGTAATTATCAAGTGCTTTTCCTGTCTATGTGAGAATATAGTTTAACAATTTTATTACCAGTAGGCAAAGGTTGTACAATTTCATAGGATAAGCCATAAAAACTGCGTGTGTTTTGTTTGTAATTGAGACACAGGAGGAGAAAATTATTTCTTAAATCTGAGAGATGGGGGAGCGGATGTAGCTCAGTGATTGGGCACCTGGTTTCCGTGCATGAGGTACTGGGTTCAATGCCCGGTACCTCCTGGAAAAAATATCTAAGAGATGGTAATCACTCAGACATCATTAATTCATGCTCTCTGGTATAACCCTTCATCATTGCAGATGAGTTTGAATATAAAGGAAGACACAAAGGAAAAGAATTAAAAATCACCTGTAGCCATGTCACCCAGAGAGAATCACTATGAGAAGTATTTTATTGAGTGTTTGTATCTTGCTTTCCTTGTTTTCATTTCCTTGTTTTCATTTTTTTCTCCAAAATGTTTTTTAATATTATGTTTTTATTTTTCTGTTTATTCACACTGGAATGAGGAAGGGGTCAATCCTGTTCAGTATTTACCAGCAACCATCAGCAGCACCTGCTCAGGCTTCAGATGTTCTTCAGACTCACAGCTGGAGAGGGCAGGTTGCTGTGCCCACCTTCCAAATCTGTTAGAGTTACATTATGTAAGTCCTGACCTAGTTCTCAAAGCAGGAGCTGCCTTCCCTTCAATTTATTATTTGAGAACAACTGTTCTTGGGTACTTGGTCCAAGCAGGCAGGTGAGTCTGTCCTTATAAGCTCAAAAGCCAGGCACACTCATCACTTTGTCTATCTACCTATCTATCTATCTATCTGTCTGTCTGTCTATCTATCTTATCTATCTTTCAAAAATGTATGGCATTTTGTTTGCACTGATATCTTCTGAAGGAGAGATCTCAGTGATTTCTGAAAGGGCCAGAATTCATTTTTATGTAGAAAATATTTGAACAGGAACTTGAATCTCAGGAAATATACTCCACTGGCCTCAAAACTTCCATCAGCATCAAAACCACCAAGCTTAGTCTTTAAAATCTTCAACATAATTCCAGCCTTCTCTTGGATTAACATTAAAGTATTCATGTTAATTCCCACACTGCTTAGTCATAAGCTGCATTTATTTTTACATTTAGGTATTTTCCTCATTCCTTACTGATTAAGTTGCATCTGCATATGACTTTAGCTATGTTGTCATTTTTGCTCTTAGTTCTTCAGAAGAGTTCCTAGTATAAAAAGATTCATTCTACAGAATTAAGCCAGATATGTTCTTTCAATTCTTTTTGTTGTAATAGAGCAACTTTTCTTACTAGTGAACTTCAGCTTTCACCCTGATTTTGCATTTGTTGTAATTAATGCAGCTAACAAAGTCTGTAAAAGACTCGCTATTCAGTACATACCTTTCACACACATTACCAAAATGTGGTTGACAGCCTATCAAAATCAACTGATGGGCATGTTAGCAACACAGATTCCTGGGACTGACCCCAGAATTAGTTACTATAATGTCGGAGGAAGGACCAAAAAGTGTGTGTTTTTAATAAGCTCCATAAGTAGTGTTCTAATGCACAATGTGTTTTCAGAAATGATGTCAAATTACTCCCTTGCAGGGACCAGCAAACTCACACAACCATAGGGTACAGTCAACTTACATGTTGAACTGAAATATGGTTGTTGGGAATGTGGCTTACATGTGGGAAACAGAGCCAGTAGTCCTTTACTCCAGGTGATTGTTTTCAGATTTCTTAAACTTCCAGTAGAAGATAGAGAAGTAGATGTTTATTTAAATTTTCCAACTTTAAGTGGTGGTTGGTTATTTCTTTCTCTCTCTCTCCCTCCCTTACTCCATTCTTCCCACCATCCTTCTTTCCATGTCTTTCTCCCTTTCTCCATTTCTTCTTCTCTTTCTTTCTCTCTTTCTTTCTTAGTATTGTATAAGCCAAAAAGCTTGTCTCCAAACACAGCTAGTACTTGTAACATTTGATTTCAACTAAAATAGCCTTGTTGTGATGCCAATAATATACATTGGTGATAAAAAGAGTTTATTAGCTTTGTCCTAAAGTATGCTTTACGGTATCTATGAATGTTCTCAAGTGTCAGGAAGAGGTTTACTGAACTCTAAACTAGTGTCTCCAAACTAATTTGGAAGTCATACCCTTATACTCAGAAAAAATTATTTTTGAATAGGGAGACAAGGAACTGTGGTGGTGAAAGATAGAGCTGGCGGATAAGGATGTTTCATAACAGGCAGCAAAATGTACTTATTACTTAAATTACTTTGACAAATTTTGTAATTAGGGGAAGCTCTCTGTATTAGTCAGCCAAAGGAGTGCTGTTGCAAAATACCAGAAATCTGTAGGGTTTTATAAAGGGTATTTATTTTGGGGTAAAAGCTTATGGTTACCAGGCAATAAAGTGTAAATTAATTTCCTCACCAAAGTCTGTTGCCACATGTTGGAGCAAGATAGCTGCCAAATTCTGCAAGAATCCAACCTCCCTCTTCCTCTTAAAGCTCCGTGGTCCCAGCTTCTTCCAATATCAGCTGTAGGTTGGGATAAGTCTCATTTCTCTCCAGGCTCAGCTGCTCTGTTCTCTCCACAAGGTCAGCTGGAGACTCTCAGGCTTTCTCTCTCTAACTAGGGCCTCTGCCGTGTCTATGGAGCCGTCTGTATGCCTGTGTTCTTCTGTGTGTTCACTTCCTGGGGCTCCAGCATTAAAACTCCAAGCTCTGTCCTCTGCTATGTCTTTTTCTCTGTGAGTCCCCACCCACCAAGGGGTGGGGGCACAACGTCCTACTGACATGGCCCAATCAAAGACTTAATCATTATTTAATTAAGTAAAAGTGAAACCTCTGAATCCAATACAATCTAAGGGTATCACTAGCCCAGAAGAACAGACCAATTTACAAACATAATCAGTGTTTCTTTTTGGAATTCATCAATAATATCAAATTGCTACACTATCCTAGATTCTAGAAGTGGGTTTTTCATAATAATTGTTTTGGCCTTTCAGTATTATTATAAATTTCTTTTCTCTACTCCTAATTATTTTTGTGAAAGTTAAGGGAGTATGAAGATACCTTTATAATTTTAAACCACAAATATCAATCAACATACATGAGCAGAAAAAATTAAGTTTTCATGAGCAGTAGTAGCAGAAAAAAAAGGTTTCATGAATGGAAGAAACTGAGACGTAAAAAGGACTATAAAAGGGTTTTCAGAACAGCCACCTTGCCAGTGTTTGAATCACTTTTAGAATCCCCATTACTGGGTTATTCATCATGGGCACAGGCATCAAGAATGATGGAGACCCACTGCCACTGTATTAGTTAACTAAATCTTTGGATAGGTCCATTTATTAGAAAGCTCTGTATTTCTCAGAGAGAAGCTGAGTATTACTTAACATTTTAGTTGGCTATAGGATCCAACCTATTCTATATTATTCTTCTGGGATCAAGAAAGACAAAAGAAGATAAGCTTTCACCATTCCTAGATGTTTGACCATGATTGTTGAAGGCTAAGAATGGTAATCTCATATTTCTTTCAGTTTATCTTTTAGGAGTGTGTATTGAGATTCAATTCTGGGCAAAGAGATGTTTGGGCAAGTCCACTGAGGTGAGCACCTGGAAAAGAATTTGCCCCTTAGTTATGAACTGAATCTGATTAGGTCAAGATGTGAACTAGAGCTATCAGAATCATCTTTCAATCACAAACTATGCTACTGTTGCAAAGATAACACCACTCCGATGAGGATGGCCGGAATGAAAAGATAGAAAGATTCTGGTTTCATTGTTTTGTTCTTGAGTCACTGCACTAAATCTGAAAATGTCTCCATCAATATTTCTTGTACTATGAGTCCAGGAATAAATGTCCCCTCATGTAGCATGGTATCTGGATAGCCAAGCAGTATGTTCTCTTTTTCTTTATTCCTTAGCTCAGCTATCCTGCATGTTTATTCCAGGGCAGGAACTGTCACATGACAGCCTATAGAAGCTGCAGATGGTATTACATATTTAAAGTCTGAAGGAAAGGGGCATTTTTTCACCCCCACTAGTGAAAAAAAAAATTCCAGCATTGAATTCATATTAAAAAAACTGTTCCATATGAAAATTATGGATTGAATTGTATCCTTCAAAAAGATATGTTCCTGTGAATGTGACATTCAGAGATAGGATTTAGTTAAGGGGCCAAACTGAATTAGAGGTGGGCCCTAATACAGTATTAGTTGTGTCCTAAGAAGTGGAAATTTGGACACAAGGACAGAGAGACAGAAGAGGAAAGAACTCTGTTTGACTCTGGAAATGGAAGTGCTATTACTACAAGCCAAGGGACACCAAAGATTGCTGCAAGCCCCTGAAAGCTAGGAAGAAGCAAGGAAGTAGCCTCCTCTACAGGTTTCAGAGGAAACATGGCCCTGGTGACACCCCAATTTGAGACTTCTATCTTTCCAAACTTTGAGACAATGAAGTTCTGCTGTTTTAAGCCACCATGTTTGTGGCATTTTGTTAGGGCAACCCTAGGAAACTAAGACACCAATCACTATGGCAAGGAGAAAGAAGAGACTGAGTAGCTGTCACTGAGTTAGGAGCCCACCCTGTCCTTGGAAGGTGGGCCCAGCCTAACCTGAACCACATAGAGTGAAAATGGGAGAAGGGGTGTTTTCAAAAGGAAAATTAGCAGTTAAAACCTGAAGAACTGGGAATTGAAACTGCAATGGGGTGAAAGAACTGAAGTCTACTAGTCTGTTACATTGTGCAATTGTGAAGTTTAAAATATATATTTTATTCCAAGATTTCATGCCATACTTAAGTTCTTTAAAATTTGTTCATTACTTATACTGATAAGGTCATTTCATCTTTGAATTTTCTCTTCTTATAGAGTATATCTTCCCCAGGTATGTACAATTCCCTAATTAGACAGGCATGCTCCAGTCACGTTATTGATGCTCCTTTCATTTCCAGCAAGACAGAGATTTTCCCAATATCTCTCTCATTTATCTCTGCTTTAATCTTCACTAAGATTTCTGAAATAGGCTCTTACCATCTAGTTTCTGAATTGTCTCTTTTCTGGGCCTCACAAGACTTATATGTTCTTGAATTTTAATAATATTAGAAATCCTGTTCTTTTCAAGAGATGAAACTGTTGTTTCAATTTGAGAAGATATAGGTTTCTGGAGAAAGCCGTGCATTGGGTTCCATATATGGCTCTTCCTCTATGATATGTTTGGTTATTTATCCAGTGAATAAAGCATGCTGTTATGCAACTCAGAGGAACAGGATTCCAGGCTTCAGAGGAAATCAACTGTATAAAATATGCATATGGGTTATATGGTAAAACTTTGATCTGGTTTCATTGATTGAAATTATTTAGATAAAGCCAGACTATTTTAAAAATGTCAATGAATATTCATTTTTATCTGCAGAGTGGATGATCCTATCAGGACTATTTATATTTGGCACAGAGTGTATTTTTCTCAATAAAACATATTCCAAATTTTCAGACTAAAAAAATAAACACATCATTAAAACAACTACGTGTAGGTTAAAATCAAACAAATCAGGATTTTGACTTCAGCCATGCATGGATAAGCTGGAAAAAAAATGGAACTTCTTTCTTTCATGAGGATTATTGTTATGCATATATAAAATTAGTATTTGGAGTCATTACACCACTAACAGTTGCTCATACATGCTGGGAGAAAATACACAGATTAGAGAAAACTATAGCCAAAGGCAATATATACAAGGCTTATTAATTTATTTTTCCTATGCCTATAAAATATGTGATAATGTTAAGGAGTGTATGTTGGTTTATAGCTGATTCTTTTAGATATTTCACGTGATTACACAGTTGTCAGGTTTATTGAGGTATAATTTGCATAGAACAAAATTCACAGTTCAGTAAATTCTAACGAATACATAAAACCATGAAACCAACACCACAATCAAGACATAGAACATTTTAATCACCCCCAGAAGTCCCCTTGTTCTCCTTTGTAGACAATCCTCTCTACCCCCTGCCCTGGCAACACTGATGTGTACACTGTTCCTACAGTATTGCCTTTTCAAAATCAAATGATTCAGTTTGAATACGTTTCAAGGTTTCAGAAGAGGGTACATTATTATTCACATTTAGGAATTTGTTCTTCAAAGAGAAAAGCATATGCATATAGAAGTTTTACTCTCTTAATTTTTGTACAGCATTGCTTCCATAGGAGCTTAGAAAATGAACAACCAACATCTTTCCTTTAAATTATTTTCTTTCCCACCTCACTTGGCAGTTGTTGATTTCTGCATGTGTTTTATTTTATCCTTGTTTCTTTAAAACATCAAGCCATTTCAGCTTTGTTGGTATACTCTTGAAATATTATTAATTTAATCCATATACAGACTTGTTAACATCTTGTTACACATCTACTGAAATCTAAACTGAAGCTGTATCTGGACATGAGGCACATGATGAAAAAAAAAACTAGAATCCGAAGTACTTAGTGGCATGCTTTTTGTTATTTATTTGGGGCAACGAATTTACAGATTCCTTCTTTATAAATAGGCAATTTTTAAAAAAGAAACAGGCATTCGCCACTAATCTTTACCAGGCATTTACAGCAATTGTTTCCCATCTTTTTGTGCTTGACTCATTTTATTTCACATACTCAAAATATGCATAACAGATTAAGTGAATTAATAGACACCCCCTCAAAAAACCCACAACATATTAAATAATTAAATAAATAAAATAACTTATAACCCAAATTGCAATCAAGAAGTTAAGTTCTTTTACATATCCGTAGCCTGGTTCTTTAGTGCTACTGGTCTCTCTTCTTTTTCTTGCTCACCTCAATGTTCTGTGATATGCTTATCACCCCTTGTATGTAACTATTGGCATAATGTTTCTGATTTGCCAGCTAACCTCTGAGTTATTTGGAGCAGAGCTGGTGCTGCTATAAAACCACTGCCATGGCCAAGACTTATTTCTCAGTCTTCTAATACTTTTCAGTTGCTTAAGATTCTTGAATACCTATAAACATTGGGTGA
Source organism: Cabassous unicinctus (assembly GCA_029593785.1). Taxonomy (NCBI): domain Eukaryota; kingdom Metazoa; phylum Chordata; class Mammalia; order Cingulata; family Chlamyphoridae; genus Cabassous; species Cabassous unicinctus. The sequence goes on along the minus strand of JAQZBX010001919.1, from coordinate 36,486 downwards.
ACAAGCAAAAGCAGAAGATTTGTAAGGAGAACATTTGGTTTAAGTTAATTTTTAAATTGCATTTATTCATTTAAATAAATATTAATTGAGCACATACTAAGCACAGGGATATAGCATTGAAGAAGTCCTCAATGATGTTGCCCTTCAGTTAGGAATACATACAGAATAAATAAAATAAGGTAAAATAAAATGAGAGAGTCAATAAATAAGATAACAGAAATCATGATTAATGTGGAGGAAATATAATGTACAATGACCATAATTGGGAAAGACCCTCTCTCTAAAAAGGTAGGATTTTTATTTAAAACCAGTCATGAAAGTATACAGGGTGAAGGAAAAGAGACCACAAAGAAGGAACTGTCCTAGTGTATTCATGGAACAGAAAGCAGGTTAGTATAGACCAGGGGCTCTAAATTTTTTTTTTGTTCCAAGGACCCCTTTGCCAGTCAGGTTAAAACCACACCCCTTACTAAGTCCACACTATACTGTGTATTATTTAATAAACATGTCACACCCTTCCCCACAAGAATAGTGTATTTTTGAATTTCAATTCAAGCTCACGGGCCCCTTGTTAAGAATGCCTGATGGTGTTTTGTGTGTGAAGGAAAAGGTGGAGTGTGTTGACTTTGGAAAGACAGGCAAAAGTCACATTCTCCAGAGCCTAATAAGAGCCCGGATTTTACTTACATGCAAGGAGAAATAAGGGAAGGATTAAAAGGGGGAGGGTCGGGGATGGGGTGGCATAATTCAATTCACATTTTTATATTACCATGCCAAGTGTTGTATGAAGGATGAGTGGGAAAGAACAAGAGTAGATGGTAGTGTCTGGAACTAGAAAGTTGGCAGAGAGGATGGAGAAATGCAGACATATTCAAAATTCTTTATGCAAGTAGAACAAATAGATCTTGGTGAAAGTTAAGATTTGGGAGATGAGTAAAGGGAAGAATCGAAATGCTGTTGGACAAATTTACCATCTAGAAATCTGAATTTCAAAAAATTTGAAGTGGAGATAAAGAAAACCACTTGACCAAGTTAGGTTAGAAAGGACTATTAGACATTTGCATACAGAGTCAAGTAAGCATGTTGATATGTTAGGGCTTAGAGTGAAAATAAGAAAGAATAACCCAGGGAGAGATTGTGGGAAGCTCCAGGAAACCATCTCTCCATAGAAAAACTATTGAACTGTCAGAAATTGTCTGAATCAACTCTTTGGAAACTGTAGAGCCTAGTGGTACATTGTCTAACATCCAGAGAAAAGCAGGCAGAAGAGGCTGATAAATTGCAGTAAATACTGGTGAATTTCTCTATCTGCCCAACAGCTACCATCCCCCACAGCCTTGAGGGAGGATTCTCAACCCTGGCTCCTGGTGCACCTTTCTGGTGCCATGGAGGGATATAAAGACCTAGTTCCCCCAAGATCTGGGGGTGTACAATATGATCACTAATAACTTCTTTTGATCAGCTACTTAAGATCCCTGGGGGCCCAGCTCTGCTGCAGCCATTGTTCCAACCCACCTCTGGCAAAATAGACAGTACCCTTCCTCAAAACTGTGGAAAATAATTAAGAGCATTAATTGCACAATTGCTAAGTGAGAAAACACAGCTTCAAAGAGTCAAAGGAATTGTTCCTGACGTCCTTGCTTGCGCTTACCTCACTCACCCCTTCCCCAGTGCAGAGTGGACTGAGCCAGTGCTTCTAATGTGGGTCCCTGGCCTTATTCTAGTTGGAAAAGACTGACCTAGGAAAATCCTTCCTGGCTCAAACTCCCCCCAAATTTACCTTACAGGCAAAAACAGCTTGGGACAGCTAAAGCAGTATAAGAAAAAATTAAGTCAAAGAGCCTAAAGCAAAGACTTACCTGCTTTAAGTACTACAATAGAGCATCCTGAAGAAAGAGGGGGTCTAAATAACAGGGAGCAAAGGGGGCATTCAAATTCCTGAAAACAGAGGACCTCCTGGGTCCACTAGCAAATACAAGGCCAGGAAAAGAGCCAGGCTCAGAAAAGACAGGGAGGATCCTGCATTTTGCATTGGCCTTGGGCTGTCTTTCTCTTTGGTAGAGGTCAACTCTCAAGGAGAGCACCAGCCAACAAAAAGCCAATTGCAAAGACTGTAAAAGGGTTTTTTTTGCATTGGTTTGTTTGGTTTTGATAGTTCCTGGCACTCAAGGAAATATCTGTTACAACATCCACTGGATATAAACTCAAGAAACAGACAGCACAAATTCCAAATTAACACTTTTAAATATTAAAATATACAGTGTGCCTCAAAAGGTTATGAGAGAGGGGGGCCAATGTGATTCAAGCAGTTGAGTGCCTGCTTCCCACATGGGAGGTCCTGGGTTCAGTTCCCAGTGCCTCCTAAGAAAAAGAAAGAAAAGGAAAAACAAACAACAAACAAACAAATGAAAAAACCAACTCAGGGGAGCCAGTGTGGCTCTGTAGTTGAGTGCCGGATTCCCACATATGAGGTCCTGGTTCAATCCACAGCCCCAGTACCTCAAAGAAAAAGAAAAAAAAAAAGAAAAAGTTATGAGAGAAACAAAATGATGGTAAATTCAAAGTAAGAGGAGAAAAATACAGAAACCATCAGCAAAGACAATCAGACTGTGGAAATACCAAAGACTTTTAAGCAATGATTCTCAAAATGCCCAAAGAGATGAAGGAAAATATACAGAAAAACTAAAAGATATCCGAATTACAATGAATAAACAATATGAGACTCTTAATAAAGACAAAAAAATGTTAAAAAGATACCAAACAAAACTGTGGGAGCTGAAGACCACAAAAACCAGATGAAACATATACAAGAGAGTTTCAAAAATAGACTGCTAATAAAAAATAGATTGGAGTTGGAAAAAGAAAAAACCAGTGAATTCAAAGACAAGATAATTGAAAAGAGTCAGACTGAGGTGCAGAAAGAGAAAATAATTATAAAAAGCAAAATACTCTGAGAGACCTGTGGGATACCATCAAGTACAGCAATATATGCATTATGGTAGTCCCAGAAGGAGAAGAAAGAGAGAAAAAGACAGAAGGAATATTCAAAGACATAATGACAGAAAACTTCCCAAACTTAAAAAAAAAAGATATGAAAATGCATATCCAAGAAGCCCAATAAACACCAAATAGGATAAACTTAAAGAGAAGTATGCCCACACGCATTATAGTCAAACTGATGAATGCAAAAGATAGGAAGAGAGTTTGAAAACTGCAAGAGAAAACCAATGTATTACATTCAAAGGAATCACAGTAGGAAAACACCATGGGGTCAAGAAGGCAGTGGGATGAAATATTTCAAATGCTGAAAGAAAACAATTGCCACTCAAGAATTTTATATCCAATGAGACTTTCAAAATGAGGGACAGATTAAGACATTCCCAGATAAACAAAACCTGAGGGAGTTCATTAACATTATACCTGCCCTACAAGCAGTAATAAAGGGAGTTCTGGAGACTAAGAGGAAAGGACATAAGACAGTGGATTAAAGCGCATTAATAAAGACCTCTAGTAAAGGAAATCATGTGGTTAATTATAAATGCCAGTAATAATGTTTTGTATTTTTTGGCATGTAACTTCACTTCTTACTTCTTACAGGTGATAAAAATGCAAATTCATAAAAATAATGATAAATCCGTGATGTGAGATATGCAATGAACAAGATATAATTTGTAACAAGTAAAAAAATAGAGGTTGGATGATCATGGGGCTTAGGAACAACAGTATATGCATATGCTATTGAAGTTAAGTATCAAAACAAAAATGATTGTATATATTTAGGGTGTTAAATTTTAACTCCATGGTAATCACACACAAAAAATATGAAAACTATATTCAAAAAGAAATGAGAAGAGACTCAATAGGTACAAAACCAACAAACAAATAAATATGAAAGCAGGTGTTCATGGAATAATTGAGAGTCAAAAAAAGTCTTACAAAGACAAAACAGCAAAATGGCAGAAGGAAGTCCTACACTATCAGAAGTTACTTTTAATGTATTTGGATTTAACCTTCCTATCAAAAGGCAGAGATTTGCAGATTGGATAAAAATGCATGGCAAAACTATATGTCATTTACAAGTTCAAAAGTCATAAACAGATTGAAAGAGAAAGAATGGAAAAAAGCATATATCAAGCAAGTAGTAACTAAAAGAAAGGGTAGCTATACTCACATCATACATAAGAGACATTAAGTCAAAAACTGTTATGAGGTACAAAGAAGGCATTATATATTGATAAAGGTATCAATTAAAAAAGGAGACCTAACAATTATGTATATATATGTACCTAACTGCAGAGACCCATAATATATGAAGCTAATATTGACAGATTTGAAAGGAGAAATAGAAAGCTCTACATTAATACTTCAATACTTCACTTTTAATAACAGATATAACGTCTATTTAGAAGATCAATAAGGAAATTTAAGACTTGATTAATATTCTAAACCAATTAAACCTAATATGCATATAAAGGACACTTGGCTCAATAACAATAGACTGCACAGACTTCTCTAGTGCATGTGATCATTCTCCAGGATAGACTATATATTAGGTCACAAAACAAGTCTCAATAAATTAAAAAATATTGACATTATATAATGTGTCTTCTCTGACCAAAATGAAATGAAACTAGAAATCAGTAAGAGAGGCAGAACTGGAAAATTCAGAAGTATGTGGAAATTAAACAAGGCAATTTTCAACTAACAATGGGTCAAATAGGAATCACTGGGAAATTAGGAAATATCTTTAAGGAAATCAAAATGAAAACACAACATACCAAAATCAGAGACTTAACCTGAAAATCAGATGGTCTAGAAAAAGAAGAGCAAACTAAAGCCAGAAAGAGCAGGCAGAAGGAAATAAAGATTAGAGAAGAGAGAAATGAAACACAGTATAAAAAAAGCAATACAGAGAATCAATAAAACCAAAATATGTTTTTTTTTAAAAAAGATCAATAAAATTAACAAAACTTTAGCTAGATTGACAAAGAAAAAAGAGAGAGGACTCAAGTAAAATCAAAACTGAAATGGTGGACATTGCTCCTGACCCCACAGAAATAACGAGAAGTTTAAGAGGTTACGATGAACAACTCTAAGCCAAAAATTAGATAACCTAGATGAAATAGACAAATTCCTAGCAACAAAAAAGAAAACTACCTATATTTACTCAAGAAGAAATAGATGATATTAAGAAACTTATAACTAGTAAAGATATTAAATCAGGAATCAAAAACCTCCTAACAAAGTAAAGCCCAGGAAGAGATAACTTCACAGGTGAATTTTTCTCAACATTACAAAAAGAATTCCATCAGTCCTGCCCAAACCCTTCCAAAAATTTGAAGAGGAGAGAACAGCCAACATCATCCTCATACCAAAGCCTTATGAAGATAAAGCCTGATAAAACAAGAAAAGAGACCAATATCTCATATGAATATAGATGCAAAAATTCTCATCAAAATGCTAGCAAACTGAATCCATCAGCACATTAAAAGAATTATGCAACCTGATCAAGTAGGATTTATCCAAAGTATGCAAGGTTGTTTCAACATAAGGAAACAATCAATGTAATAGACCAGAATGAAGGAGAAAAGAAAAAAACACATGACCATCTCAATTGAAGAAAAATTCATTTGACACAGTCCAGCACTCTTTTCTTATAAAAACACTTATAAAACTAAGAATAAATGGAAACTTCAACATAATAAAGAGCACATATAAAAAATCCACACCTAATATCATAATAAAATGGTAGAAGAATTACAGCTTTCCCTGTAAGATCAGAAACAAGGCTATTATGCCCACTGTCACCACAATTATTCAACATTGTACTGGAAGTTCTAGCCAGAGGAATTTGGCAAGAATAAGAAATCAAAGGCATCCAAATTGGAAACAAAGAAGTAAAACATTCCCTATTTGTAGATGACTTGGTCTTTTATACATAAAACCTGAAAAATCCACAACATGGCTACAACTCGTAATAAAATAATTCCACAGAGTGTCAGAATGCAAGATCAACACTCAAAAATTAGTAGTGTTTCTATACAGTAGAAATAAACAGTCAGAAGAAGAATTTGAGAAAGAATTCAATTTATAATAGCAACTAAAAGAATCAAATATCTAGGAATAAATATAACCAAGGATGTAAAGGACTAGTATACAGAAAACTATAAAACATTGCTAAATGAAAGCAAGAAGATTTAAATAAATGCAAACATATTCTGTGTTCATCGATTGGAAGACTAAATATTCTTAAGATGATAATACTACTTAAATTGATTTACAGATTCAATGCAATTCCAATAAAAATAGGTGTAATATGAGGGCAATTTCAGGACATTAGAATTGTCCTGCATGACATTGCAATGATAGATACAGGCCATTATACATTTTGTCATAATGTCAACTATAGTCCATGGTTAGTAGCAATGCTTCAATATGTGTTCATCAGTTGTAATAAATGTACCACACCAATGAAGGATGTTGTTAATGTGGAAAATTGGGGAAGGGAAAGTGGGTGGGGCATATGGAAATCCCCATATTTTTTATCTAATACTGTAAAATCTAAAACTTCTTTAAAAATTAAAAAAATAATAATTAAAAAAGGAAGAAAATTCCAACAGCTTTCCTTGCAGAAATGGAAAAGCCAATCATCAAATTTATATGGAAGGGGAGTAAGGAGCCCTGAATAGCCAAAGCCATTTTAAAAAAGAAAAAAAAAAAAAATTGGAGACTCTTACTTGACAATCTCAAAACTTTCTACAAAACCACAGTAAACAGAACAGCATGGTACTGGCATAAGGAAGGACTTATAGACATTGGAGTTGATAGTTCAGAAATTATTCCTCTGATAATGGCCAACTGAATTTTGACAAGGGTGCCAAGTCCACTCAAATGGGAAAGAACAGTCTCTTCAACAATGGTGCTGGGAAAACTGAATATCCAAACAAAAAAGAATGAAGGTGTACATCTACCTCATATCATATACAAAAGTCAATTCAAGTGGCATCAGAGACCTAAATATAAGAACCAGAACTATACCACATCTGGAAGAAAATATAGAGAGCATCTTCAAGACCTTGTGAGAAGCAGTGGTTTCTTCAACTTTACACCCAAAACAGAAACAACAACAAAATAAATTAAAAATTTTTGTACATCAATGGACTTTATCGTGATAGTGAAATCACAGCTTACACAATGGGAGAAAATATTTGGAAAACACATACATGATAAGGTATACATAAAGAAATCCTATAACTGAACAGCAAAAAGAGAAACAACCCGACTTAAAAATGGGCAAAAGACTTTCTCCAAAGAAAATTTACAGATGCCAAAAAGTACATTAAAAGTTGTTTAGCATCCTTTGCTACTAGGGAATTCAAATCAAAACCACAGTGAGATACCATTTCACACCCACTGGAATGGCTACTATTTTTAAAAATGGAAAATTACAAGTGTTGGAGAGCATATGAAGAAATAGGAACACTCAGTCATTGTTGGTTGGAATGCAAAATGCTGCAGCTGCTGTGGAAGACAGTTTGGCAGTTCCTCAGAAATAAAGGATAGAGTTATCTTAGGACCCAGCAATCCCACCTCAAGGTATATTTGAAGAAGAGTTGAAAGCATGGACTTAAATGGATATTTGCATACCAATGCTAATTACTTACAGTTGCCAAAAAAATGAAGCAACCCAAGTGTCCATTAGCCGATTAATGGATAAACAAAATGTGGTATGTACAATGGAAATTATTTATCTGTAAAAAGGCATAAAGTTCTGATGCATACAACAGTATGGGTGAACCATGAAGACCTCGTGTTAAATGGAATAAGCCAGAAACCAAAGGACTAATATAGTCTTGATCTCACTGATATGAAATAATTAGAATAATTAAATTCATAAAGTCAGAAACTAGAATATAGCATACTGGGTGATAGGGGCAGTGTGGGTAAGTAGAGAATGGGGAGTTAAAGCTTAAATTGTACAGAGTTTCTATCTGGGGTGCTGGAAAAGGTTTTGTTAATGCAATACATTGTGGTGATGATGGCACAACATTGAGAATGTAATTAACAGCATTGAATTAAATATTTGAATGTGGTTAAAAGGGGGAATTTTATTCTGTAAAAATATTACTGGAATAAAAATTTGAAAAAAGCATGGTGATGGAAGCACATTATTGAGTATAGTCAACAGCACTGAATTGTATAGGTGAATGTGGTTAAAAAGGGGAAACTTTAGGGTGTATATGTTTCTAGATTAAAAATTGAAGGTTAAAATGTAAGTTGTACAACACAGTGAACCCTATTGTAGACAAAGGACTATAGTTAATAGTATAAGAATGTTCTTTCTTGAGTTATACCAAATTTATGATATAAGTATCATCAACAGTAGGATGTAGAGGGAAAAGTAAAAGGCACATCAACTTGTCTTGAAATATGAATTGGGGCATGAGACAGGAATGGAGAGAGAAAACAGACACTTTTCTTGAGACGTTTCCTGGTAAGTATAGTGGAGAAATATGCAGTAGCTGGCAAGATATGGGCTGTCAATAGATAATTGCCTTTAAAATATATATCTGGTTTCTTTTTAATATTGGATATTTAAGAGTATACATTTAGCCTGATTGGAATCATTCAGTAGAGAAGCAGAGTTTGGTGATACAGGAGGGAGTAGTTGAAGGACAGATCTCAAGAAGGAACTTCAGAGTTCACAAACAATTTAATTTTTATAGGAGTAAAGTAAGAAGCAATTAATTTTATCAGCAAAGTGATTTTGCCTAAATAAAAGATATGTTTCTTATATAGAAAGAATATTTTGTTTTAGTGTTGTAGTAGGTGACAGTCCTCGTGTGGCATGCTGCTTTTCCCTGGGACCCACAAATCCATCCTGCGTCCTGGACCAGGCATGTCAGCCTGGCAGGATAAAGCGCAATCCCCTAGTAGATAAGGGGACTGCCAGTACCTTCCTTTCCCAGTTGCCCCAAGCATATGCATATATTCACTGGAGGCAGTCTGATTGTGGTGAGCAAGTTTTACAACATCCAGCTCACACCCCAGGGGCATATCTATCCTTGGCAGGGAAGGAGCAAGGTTCTTCCACTGGGGCTCAGAAAATCAAATGAGGGGCACTGCCTATAGAACATCTTCATGCATTGGTCATGGATTGCAACCTGCTGGCTGTGGGGAACCGATGCCCACTGGTAAGCCTGCCCTTGCTCTGTCTCTTCTCTATGTGAGTAAAACGTCTTTCCATCAGAGCCTTTGTGAGTCATGCTTTTGCTGGTGGGCCTGACACCAGTGTTGGAATGGGTTGAAATGTCTACATGTCTCTCCTGACTAACAAGTGTAGGGGAAAGCTCGAAGGTTTTGAAGCAAACTATACGATTTTGAATTCTAAGTCTCTCATTGATGTGCTGTGTGGGCTTGGTCTTTCTCATAGCCCTGTTTTGAAGATACATGATAGTGCTTGTAAATTAACTGGCACATAATAGGGACTGAATTAATTAAAGCGGTGCTTGCCATTAGTATTGGATTCATATGTGTGTTAATAGTAATATTTCCTGACTTTAATATCCGTTCACACCTCTTCTTAATTAACTTGACTTGGCCATTAGAAATATTATCAGAGCTTTCAAAAAATCTGCTAAATTGCATACATAATAATTTTGCAACTTTTATTTTGTTTCTTTGACAGAAGTAAAGATGCCCATTCTCCTATTATTAGTTGAAATATTAGGTTGGTGCCATCTGTCAAGTTTAAGTTACCGTTTATAATATGCAACAAGGTCCCATATTCCATATGCCTAAAAATTTATGACCATACCAATTGGCAGCTGTGAAAAATCAGCAAAAACCATAGGGCTTTGATTAAGCACTCTTTTAATATAGGCACTGCTCTGTGAAGCAAGGAAATGGAAACTGTATATGGCCACATACAGTGTAGAATTTGTTTAGTATATCAGACAACTCTTTCTCTATATGTAAATAATTATTTGATAGTCCTTTTAATAACCTTTGGGGATTCTTAAAATTGTTATCTCGCAAAAACATTTTTTTTCTTTAAGGCACATTTATTATGTAACATTATTATATTCTATTATTCTAGTCAACACTTAACCTTTTCTAATTGCCTCTGTACACACTTACTTTTATATTTGTTGCTACTTATATTTATACAAATATTTATATTAGTTGCTACTCTGTTCACATCCGTATTTTTTTAAATTTGGTTTGAAGAAACAGAAGCAATTTGCCACCTTCTTCCAATAAAAGACTAAAAGAGAATGGATTTATTTGAATGAACTTGAATTTTCTTGTTAAACATAAAAACAGAGTATGCATAGTTGCAAAATACAGCAGATTGTAGGAAGAAACTAAACTAGGACATCCCATTTTTTCCAAGTATATTTTCCTGGCATAATTTCATGATGTCAGTTTCTAGACTATTCGATATAATCATATTATTTAAACGCAATCCTAAATCTTCTCTCTCTGTCTCTCTGTCTCTCTCTCTCTCTCCTTTTCTCACTCTCTCACTTAAATGAAATCACCTATGTCAGTGTGATTAATTATTTATGACTCCAGAGCTGGAAGGGACTTTACAGACCATGAATTCATCTCCTTCGTTTTAAAGGTGGAATGTGACTTTCCAGGCAGCGTAATTGGTCTGTGGCATTCTCACAATCATGGAACTGGAGCCTCGATTCCCAGTCCCCCACTTAAAGTGCTTCTGCTATAATATAACTAGCTTTTGAATGCTTATGAATTAAATTTAACCGAAAGAGTCCCTTTTTATTAAATTTTGTGTTTATTAGCGATGAAAAGAAAATAGTTACCTTTTGAGTTGTGTCTAAATTCACTACCAGTCATCATTCATGAAGAACAGTTTCCATCTCTGGACCTCACATTATAATGAGAAGGATTACTTTGCTCCAAATAGAGATAATACTGAACATTGTGATATGTGATTATTTAACCTGTTAGGGAAATTAAGTATTTTTAACACTGTAAGATCTAATGAATGTTCAATAAGAAACAAACCATTAATTTTTTTCTTCATGACTCTATTTAAAATATTTTCTGTTGTGAGTATGCACCAGAATAAAACACGGAAAACTGATTAAGCATTGGAACATAGGCTTTAGGTAAAATAAATAATGCATTGATAAAAATCTAAATCACAGCCTGACATATCTAACTTATATTCTCTGTCATTTAAGTAAAGAATTGCCCATAGCAGATGTATATAAATATAAAATTGTAGCTTATAAAATACAGATTTCCCTTTTACAAAATTAATGGTGAGGTATAAAAGTGCCAGTAAAATGGTTATTACTAACTAGACAAATTAAGAGACTATTTTACATTAATCTGTAAATCACTAAACCCATTTTTACACGGTACCTGATAATACATGGTACGTGATCTGAAAATTCAGATACGCATATATTTTCTTTAAAATTACGAATTTCTAAAAGAAGTGCTCAGAGTAAAATATATTTTTGTCATTCAGGCATGGCAGTAAAAGAGAGGGAAACAATGTGAAATAAAAATAATTCTAAATAAGTAAGAGCTAACAAAAAACTACCTACAGACAAATTTAACCATTATAAGCTTCATTTAATTTGAATCCAATTCATTCAGTTATACCTTATTCTAAACTGGGGTAAACAAAAGTGTTCTGTGCTTGCTTGTGTTGATCATAGGAGTCTGTGAAGGGAGTGAGAAGGGGAAGGAAGAGTTTAAGCAACATTATTTACACGAGATTCCAAAGTAAATATTTTCCCTTCTTAAGAAAATAGATTAGTATTATTGTTTTTAAAAGAAGCTTTAGATTACATAAATGTTACATCAAAAATGTAGGGGATTCCTGTATAACCCACCCCTACCTTCATTTTCCCCCATTAACACCATCTTTCATTAGTGTGGTATATTTGTTACAATTGATGAACACATATTGAAGCATTGCCACTAACCAGGGTCTATAGTTTACATTATAGTTTACATTCTGTCCCACATAATTTTTTTCCAATTTTATTGATACCTATTAATAAAGCATAAATCCACCCAAAGAGTAAAATCAGTAATATTTGATGTAATCACATGTTTGTGCATTCATCACCCCAATCACTCGCAGAGCACTTTCACTATTCCAATAATAATAGTGAACAAAAAACAAACAAAACTCATCACCTTTTAATCTCTCTATGCCTTGCTTGGTATACATAGCTGCTATTCTTTTTCTTTTTCTCTAGTGTATTTGTATTTATATTTTGTAAAAACAATCTTATATATGCAATATCACCCATATTCGTGTTTTACATGAGGTTTTACTTATACAGTCCCATGTTACAGTTTTCAGCTTTTCTTCTAGTAATATACATGACATTAGACTTTCCTTTTCAACCAGTCATACCCATAAAATAGCACTGCTAGCTACAAACACCTTGATATGCTTTAATCATTTCTATTCATTTCCGAAGATTTACAAACAACCATTTTAACGGTTCTGCACAGATTAACCCTCAGCTTCCCATTCTCTACCCTCCTTCTATTTTCTGATGACCTGTATTCTAATTATTAACTCCAGGAGTTTACACAGTATATTTAGTTTATAACAGCGCAAGAAAATAGATTATTTTTAATACTCTCAGAGCATCATTGATTTATGTAAATAGAACAAATTTCAAATCCATTTTAGAGAATTATTTCTAAGAAACCCTAATACAGCACTTATTTTTAGTTTCAGTTCATACGATAAATGACAATCACTACATGGCATTTTAAATACTACATAGTTCAAAATTTTCACTTTAAGTTGAGATCACAAACTAAATGAACATGGTTTCATTGTATTTAAATTTCAATTGAAAATTTAATAAGATAATCATAGAATCACATGCAATTTTAAGAAACAATGCAGAGGGATCCCATGTATACTTCACCCAGTTTCCCCAAATGTAACATTTTGCAACACTATGCTATAATATCACATCCAATGAATACAATCCAATGATACAATGAAAAATCCATGTTCATTGTAAGGGCTTGTATGGCAAACACCACAGAATTGGTTGGGTTAAATAAAAGGAATTCATTGTCTCACAGTTTGGGAGGCTAGAAGTCCAACTTCAAGGCAGCAACAGCCTGTGCTTTTTTCTGGAATCTTTGGTATTCCCCGAATGCTTGCCAGAAATTCTTTGTCTTAAACTGCATCTTTGCCTCTGACACATGGTGAGCTCTCTCTCCTTTTCTGGCTTCTCCTAACTGCCTCATGATTCCAAGTTTCCTCTTCTTATAAGGACTCCTGTCAGGTGGATTAAGGTCCACCTTGATTCAATCTGGCCTCATCTAAATAAGATCTTGCAGGTTTAATTCACAAATGAATCCATACGAAGACTGGAGGTTAGGACTTGAACATGTCTTTGTAAGTGACATGATTCTATCTCCCACACAATCTTATTTACGTGTCCCCAGTTTTACATGTACTCATTTGTGTGTGTGTGTGATCTTCTAAACAAGTTTATTTCACCTGCAGTTTCGTGTGTCCACCACTACAGTCATGATACTGAATAGTTACATCACCACAAAGATCCCACAAGTAGCCCCTTTATATCCACACCCCTTTCCTCATAGCCCCCAACACATCACTCCCACCCTTCATCTTTAACTCTAGCAACTGCTCATGTTTTCCATTTCTAAAATTTTGAAATTTCAAAAGTACTTTACAAATAGGATAGTACACTAGGTAAACTTTGGGGATTGACTTTTTTCCACTGAGCATAATTCCCCGGAGATTCATCCAAGTTGTAGCATGTATCAATAGATTATTCCTTTCCATTTCTGATAGTATTCTAGGATATAAGTACCACAATTCATTTAACCATTCATGTATTGAAGAAGATTTTGGCTTTATTCAGTTTTGGACTATGACAGTAAGGGTGCTTTGAATATTCTTCTGCAGATTTTTGGGTGAAAATAACTTTTCATTTCTCTGGGACAAATGCCCAAGGGGGAAATTCCTGGGAAGTATGGTAATTGCATGGCTTTATATAAATTGGCACCCTGTTTTCAAGAGTATCTGTATCTTTTTGCATTTCCACAAGCAAAGCCTGAGTGATCCAGATCTCTGCATCCTTGCCAGAATTTGGTTGTGTCATTATTACCATCATCATCTGCATCTGCATCATCATCGTCAGTTAGTCTGATCAGCGAATATCAATAGCTCACTGAGCTTTTATTTTTTTTCTCTAATTCCTAATGACTTTGAATATTATTTTAAGGATCCAAATTTTTTTTATAGTCCATAGTGTGCATTTGGTATGTTTTTTCCATATTCCCCTATTAGTAACACAGTTCATCTTTGGTATTGATGCAAGAACATTACAGTATTGCTCTTAACTATAGTCCATAGTTTACATTAATTGTATTTTTTCTACGCTTCTCCACATTCTTACCACTTTGCCATAGTGATGTACATTTGTTCTACTTCATAGAAGGAGATTCTTGTATTTGTACCAATAACCACAATTCTCATCCACTTCTGGGTTCACTATGTTATTCAGTCCCTAGATTATTCTCTAGCTTTCTTTCAATTGACATTTACATCCCTAGACTACCCTGTTCAGCCACAATCCCATTTATAAATCAGCTGAGTTAGTTCTATTCACTATTATGTGCTACCGTCAACTCTATCCATTTCCACACTTTTACAGTCAAGTTAATTAAAACTTCTATATACATTAAGCATCAGTACCCCTTCTCAGTCCTCCTCCTATCTCCTAATAACCTATACTTTAGGTTTTAACTCCATGCATTTATTCTTCATATTTAGTTCATATAAGTAAGAACATGCAATGTTAGTCCTTTTGTGTCTGACTTATTTCACTTAGCGTAATGTCTTCAAGGTTCATCCATGTTACCTCATGTGTCCCAGTTTCATTTCCTTCTTACTGCAGCATAGTATTCCATCATAAGCATATACCACATTTTATTTATCCATTCATTGGTTGATGGACACTTCAGTTGTTTCCAGCTTTTGGCAATTGTGAATAATGCCTCCATGAACATCGGTGTGCAAATGTCTATTTGTGTCACACTTTTCAGTTCTTCTGGATATATTCCTAGTAGAGAAATTGCTGGATCATATGGCAGTTCAGTATTTATCTTCATGAGGAAATGCCAAACTGTCTTCCACAGAGGCTGCACCATTTTACATTCCCACCAACAGTGAAAGAGTGTTCCTATTTCTCCACATCCTCTCCAGCATTTGTGGTATTCTGTTGTGTTTTTTTTTTTTAATGGCCATTCTATGTGATGTGAGAAGATACCTCATTATAGTTTTGAATTGCATTTCCCTAATAGCTAGTGGTATTGAACATTTTTTTCATGTGTTTTTTTGCCATTTGCATTTCCTTTTCGGAAAAATGTTTATTTGTCTTCTGTGCATTTTTTAATTGGATTCCTTGTTCATTTATTGTTTAGTTGTTTATCTCTTTATATAGATTGGAAATCAAACCCTTATTGGATATTTGGTTTCCAAATATTTTCTCCCATTGAATGGGCTGCCTTTTCCCCTTCTTGACGAAGTCCCCTGAATCACAAAAGTGTTTGGGTTTCAGGAGGTCCCGTTTATCAAACTTTTCTTTCATTGCACGTACTTTCAGTGTAATGTTTAAGAATCTACCATCTACTAGGTCTTGAAAATGTTTCCCTACATTTTCTTCTAGGATCTTTATGGTTCTAACTTTTATATTTAGGTTTTTTATCCATTTCAGTTAATTTTTGTATAAGGTGTGAGATAGGGGTCCTCTTTCTTTCTTTTGGCTCTGGATATCCAGTTCTCCCGGAACTATTTGTTGAATAGACTGTTCTGCCCCAGCTGGGCGGTTTTGACAGGCTTATAAAAAATCAGTTGACCAGAGATATGAGGGTCTGTTTCTGAATCATCAGTTGGGTTCCATTGGTCTATGTATCTATCTTTATGCAAGTACCATGCTGTTTTTATCAATGTATCTAAGTAATATGTTTTAAAGTCTGGAAGCGAGAGTCCTCCAACTTTACTCTTCCTTTTTAAGATGTTTTTGGCTATTCAGCATTCCTTACCTTTCCAAATAAATTTGATAATTGTGTTTTCCATTTCTTTAAAAAATGCTTTGGGACCTTTATTGGGATTGCATTGAATCCATATATCAATTTGGGTAGAATTGACATCTTAATGATATTTAGTCTTCCAATCCATGAGCATGGAATGTTAATTTTGAACATTTTTATGTGCTTATTTACCATCTGTAAATCATCTTTGGTAAAATGTTTATTCATGATTTTCCATGTTTTAACTGGACTTTTAATTCTGTACTTTTATGTTTCTAGAGTGCTTTATATTCTAGATTCTATTCTTAGTCAGTCGTGGCTGGCAAATATTTTTTCCTATGTTGTAGCTTATCTGTTTATCTTTTCATATGTTCTTTCACAGAGCAAAATTTTTTATTTTGATAAGACACAATTTACTTATTTTCCCTTTTATATATCATGAATTTCATGTCAAGTTTAAGAGAAATTGCCATCCTTTAGGTCCCAAAGAATTCCCAGAAAAAAATTTTATTTAAAAAGTGTATATATTGTGAGTTAATGAAAAGGCTATCTTTCCTCTATTGAATTGCTGTTTCACTTGTGTCAAAAATCAGTTGAGCATTTTGTATTTGTTTATTTCTGTGCTTTGTGGGTTCAGTGGGTTATTCTGTTGATCTATGTGTCCATCCATCCACCTAAGTTACAATATCTTGGCTACTGGAGCTTTAGAGCAAGTAATAATGAAGGTAGAGTGACTCTTTCCTCTTCATTCTTCTTTGTCAAAATTATCATAGCTATTCTAGAGCCTGTGCATTTTCATATAAATTTTAGAATAAATATGTCTATGTCTTCAAAAATCCTTGCCAAAATTTCATAGGAACTGCATTAAATTTAGATAAATTTGGGGATAATTGATATCTTTACTATGCTGAGTCTTCCAATTCATGAACACAGTGAGTCTTTCCATTTATTTAAGTCTTTTTAAAATTTCTTTCATTAATATATTTTTAAGTTTCAATGTACAGATCCTGTACATCTTTTGTTAAGCGTATACCTAAGTATTTCATTTTTTTTTAGGTGATTGCAAATAGAATTGTGCTTTTAATTTTGGTTTCTGCCTGTTCATTGTTTGTGACTGGTTTTTGTGTGTTGATCTTGTGTTCTGTGACAATGCTGATTTCATATATTCATTTTTATTTTTGTAGGGTGTCTGGGTTCTTCTATGAAGAAAAGCATGTCATCTGCAAATACAGAAAGTTTAATTTCTTTCTTTCCAATGTGGGTGAATATTTTCATTATTATTGTTATTACCTTAGTGCATTGGCTAGAACTCCCACTAGTATGTTGAATAAGAGTAGTGGCGGTGGACATCATTGCTTTGATCTGGATCTTAGGAAGAAAGCAGTCAGTCTTTCACCATTATGGATGATGTGAGCTAAAGATGTTTGGACATGATCTTTATCAAGTTAAGATAATTCTCCTTTATTTCTGACCCTGCTGAGTATATTTTATCATGAATACATGTTGTATGTAGTCAAATGCTTTTCCTGTGACAATTTATATAATCATATGATATTTTTCTTTACCTTGTTGATGTGGTTTATTACATTAATTGATCCTCAAACTTTGAATCAGCTTTGCAAACTTAGAATAAATCCCACTTGGGATTTATTTTATGCTTTGTTGAAGATTTCTGTGAGTACATGAGAAATAATGAATGTAATTTCTGTTATTCCTTCTTTTGTACTGATTGTGTCAGATTTTGGTGTACGTGTAATACTGGCATCATAAAATGAGTTGGGAAGTTTTGTTCTTTTTCCATTTTCTGTATAATTGGTATTAATTCTCTTTCAAGTGTTGGTAGATTTCTCCAATAAAATCATCTGGGCCTGAAGTCTATTTTTCAAGAACTTTTAAGTTACAATGTTTCTTTAATAGTTATAGGACTATTCAGTTTAATTATTTTATCTTGGCTGAGTTTTGGTAATTTCTGATTTTCAAGGGATTGGTCCATTTCTTAGAATTTATAAGTGAAAAGTTGTTCATAGTTTTCCCTTATCCTTTTTAATGGCTGCTAGATCTGTACTGATAGACCCTATTTCATTCATGTCTTCATTTGTGTCTCTGCTTTCTATTTATATCCTCCTAGCTAAAGGTTTATCGATTTTATTGATTTTTTTCAAAGAGCCAGCTTTGAAAAAATCACAGAAAATTGATTTTCTGTTATCATTCCTGTTTTCAATTACATTGATTTCTGCTCTTATCTTTATTTCCTTCCTTCTGCTTGCTTTGAATTCCTTTTGTTTTCCTTTTACCAGTTTTTGGAAAAAGAAATGTAGGCTATTGATTTGAAACTTTTTCTTTTCTCTAAGGTAAGCATTTAGTGCTATAAATTTCTCTCTCAGCACTGCCTTAGTCGTGTCCCACAAATTTTGATGTTTTATTTTCATTTGCATTTAGTTCATTTAGTTCTATATATTTTTATTCCCTTTGAGACTTCCTTTTTGCTCCAAGTTATTCACAAGAGTATTGTTTAATTTCCATGAGGTTAGTGATTTTCCTCATATCTTTCAGATATTGATTTCTATTTTAATTCCACATGATCAGAGAACAAACACTGTATGATTTCAGATCTTTTAAATATGTTTTCATTTTTTGATGGCCCAATATTTATCTGTCTTAATGAATCTTCCATGGGTTCTTGAAAAAAATTGTATTCTGCTATTGTTGAATGGCATATTCTATATATAACAATTAGATCCTGCTGGATGATTGCATTTGTCATATCTTGTATACCCTTGATGATTTTCTGTTTAGTAGTACTATCAGTTGCTGAAAGGAGATTGTTGAAGTCTCCAACTATAATTGTGGATTGTCAGTTTCTCCTTTTAACTCCGTTTTTGCTTCATGTGTTTTAGGCTCTGTTACTTGGTGCATATACCTCAAGGATTGTTATTTCTTCTTGATAAATTGATCCTTATTATGTGCTGTTGATCTTTGTCTCTAGTTATTTTCTGTTTTTAAAGTCTACTTTATATGATGATAATATAGCCACTGCTGCTTTTATTTTTATTAATATTGCATGGTTTATCTTAATTCATCCTTTAATTTCAACCTTCTATATCTTTGACATTGGAGTAGCTTTCTTAAAAGCAGCATATGGTTGTGTCATTTTATTTTTAATCCATTCTGCCAATCTCTGTCTTTTTATTGGTATATTTAGACCATGTACATTTAAGGCAATTGCTATATTATCACTTGTCTGCAACTTTATTATTTATTTTCTGTTTGTTTCTTCTGGCTCTCATTCTCCTGTTTCTCTTTTCTTCAGTCCATTAGACATTTTGAGAGTTTTAGGATTTCACCTATATTTATTTATAGTGTTTTTTATTATCTCTTTGTATAGTTTCTATAGTGGTTGCTCTGGGTATTAAAATATGTGTATGTGATCTTTTACAATCATTTAACTTTCTCACTTTTAAATATCATGATTTTGATTATCTAATGGTGTTACAATTTCTGTTTCAATCATTAAATATGATTTATAAAACTCATGAAGAAATGAATTCTCTATTTTATGTACTCATATTTATTTTCTTTCTGTTGTTCCCTTTTCCCAAATATATTTGGGATTTCCTAAATGACTTCCTTTCTGTTTTAAAACTTCTTCACCAATCTTTAAGGATAAGTCTGGTAGCAAAATTTCTTTTTAGGTTTTTTTTCTCTCTCCATCTATGAGTACCCTTATTTCCTTCTCATTGCTAAAGCAAAATTTCACTGGCTAAAAGATTGTGGCTGAAAGTTCTTTTCTTTCAGCCCTTAAAAAACATCATGCCACTTTAAATTGGTGTTCCCAGTAAAGAATGTGTCATTTCTCTCTGGTTGCTTTCAAAGTTTGTTCTTTGTTTTTAGTTGTCAGAAGTTTCATTATAATGTGTCTTGGATAGATTTCTTTGGGTTTATTGTATTTGAGATATACTATTGGTTTATCTTATTCAGTCTTTTGAATCTATTGGTTTGTATCTTTCACAAAATTCTGTGTTTTCAGCTATTATTTTTTCAAATTTCTTCAGTCTCACTCTTTTTCTCCTTTTATTTTGGGACTCTGATTATATGAATGTTGGATCTTTTTTTATTGTCCCAGTCTGTATTGTAGCAATAGGGTGAATTTTATTGATTTGTAACCAAGTTCATTGATTCTACCCTCTGTCATCTCTGCTTTTCTGTAGAGTCCACCCAGCAGAGTTTTGATATGCTATTATAGTTTTCAATTCTATAACTTGGTTTTGTTTCATAACTTCAGTTTCTCTTCTGAGATTTTCTATTTTTATTAGTTTCAGGAGAATTTTAATTGATCATTAAAGCATTTTTATGATGGCTCTTTTAAGATTTTCTCAGAAAATTCCAATATCTGATTTACCTTGGTGTCTTTTGATTGTCTTTTCTCATTCAAGTCGTGATTTTCTGGGGTCTTGCTGTGATGGGTGGTTTTTTATTGTGTCTTGTATATTTGGGCTATTATGTTAGGAGATTCTGAATCTTATGAAATCTTTTATTTTAGCAGGAATCACCCCATTTTAATTTCATTCTCAGGTCCTAACCTATGTTTGTGAATGTGGCAGTTTAATTTTCATAGCCTTTGTGGTTTTATTTTGGCCTGCTTTCTTTATATGGTGCTATTGGTTCTCCCACTGGTCCCTGCTCATTCTGTCTCGGGAGGTAGAAAGGGTTCCCCCGGCTCAATCATGAGTGTCTTTTGGTGGAGGAAGGGAGTCTCA
This sequence comes from Cabassous unicinctus, assembly GCA_029593785.1. NCBI lineage: Eukaryota > Metazoa > Chordata > Mammalia > Cingulata > Chlamyphoridae > Cabassous > Cabassous unicinctus. The sequence goes on along the minus strand of JAQZBX010001919.1, from coordinate 15,643 downwards.
GGTCCATGAGGATGAAGAGGTTTCCTCGGCTGGCATCTAATTGTGTCTTGTTCACTCTTGCTGGTTTCTTCTGCCCTCTCTGATGTTTCCTCGCAGGAAACAGGAATCTCAGGCATGGGAATGCAGCAGCTTCCCTAGTCCAGTACTTGTAATGTGATACCCCCTGATTGCTTGGTATGGACTGTATTTCCTGCACTGGGAACTTATGGTGGGATCTACTTACTAGTGCTCTCCTTCACCCGATCTCTTTCTGCTCCAGGGAGGTGTGTCTCAGGCCCACAGGGTCAAAGAGGCTTTCCCACCCAAACCACTTGTCATGACTGAGTCCTTTAACTGACTTGTCATGAATGAGTCCATCTCGCTGGTCCCCCCACCTCCTTTCCTTCTGTTACCTACCAGTATCTCTTGGAATGAAAGAACACTGTCAGATATGGTATAGAAGGAGTGCACTTTCCCTGGTCACTTATTCTTGGCAAAGCTCCCATTAGATCCTAATAGATCCTCCTTGTCAGTTGTGTTGAGTTTACATGAAGTTGTCAGAGGTACTCCCATTTGTTCCAGGGGAAGAATGAACCAACATAAATTGTCTTGACACTGTGTTTTCTTCCAGTCCTGGGATCCCAAACCAGTCCAACTTCTTCTTTCCACTTTTCAGAGCTCTCCCTTAGTTGCCTCTTGCATTATTTCCTGTGTTTATAATTGTGCTTAGCAGGGAGAAATAATGGAAAACATACCTGTACCATCCCTATCTGTACTATAAGTCTGTATTTAATATTTAACTATCTGATTGTGATGCTTTATTTTAAAAATTGAAATAAGTATTAATTTGACTACAATGCCAAGAACAAACACACATAAAAAACACATAACCATTTTTCTTTTCTTTTTTTTTTTGGAAAATTCAGCCCCAAAACATGAAAACTTTCAACAACACATTAATCGTTTTAGACCTCAGGGCATCTGTTTTGACCTGAAATATTTTTAAACTATAACATTAAAATAATTTGAAAGATTCAGAAATATGTCACATATTTATTAATTTTTATACATAGCACAAGGCAAGGTGTACTAAGCAAATGCATCTTTCTTATTCCTTGTTTGCTCATCAATTTATAATATAAATATTATGTGTGATTGATAGTGCCTTTCCTTAACTTCTCTCTAGGTTACCCCACTGATGTATCTTCTTTCTCTCCCCATATATATTAACCTATTTTTTTTAGCACTTGTGTAGGTTTGGGCTCAAATCGTGACTGTCAGATTGCTTTTTGCAAGAAATACTTTTTTCCCTATTTATTATCTTTTTGTTTAAATCAGTAACATAAAACCTAATATTTAGTGAGTGGTAACAACTGGTTTGTTGCTTTCATATACATTATCTCATTTAACATATACAGTAACTTTATAAGGAAATTCAATTGCAATCCCCATTACAAAGATGGCAACAGCAAGATTTAGAGAAGTTATGTAAATTGCCTATGCTCACATAGTATTGGAATGCCAGGGTTCAAACCTGTGCTTCTTACTTCAGTGTCTCCACTATATTAATATAGAATGTATAGAATTTTTGTTTGCAGACTCATCTTGAATTGCAGTTTATTTCGTTGTTGTTGTTGTTTTTCCTTTCTCTCTCTCTCTCTCTCTTTCTTCCTTCACTGGTTTTTTATCACATATTTGTGGTTACTTCTATTCAGTCCTCTTCATCTAAAACTAGGTCTTATAGTAAAATCTATATTTCTCTTCTAATGGAAGTCTAAACTTGTTCAGTATCTCTACCCATTCATAGAATGTGACAAGGACCTTATCACTATGTATCTGCTCAACAACCATCTTTCCAATCTTTTTTATCATTCTTTTCTATAAATTTTCAAACATTTTTAAGTGCCAAAAAAGCTATTATAATTTTTATGTCAAAATTACCTAATATGTGAGCTAATATATAACATTCCTTCTGCATTTACTTTACCTCTTTTTGAAGCTTATTCTATAGTCCACTTTTCAGAGGTGATCTATGTCTTAGTCTCTTTATGTCTGAAAAATAAATTTATTTTGCCTTCACTTTAGAATAATAGTTTAGCTGGACTTGGAATTCTAAGTTGAAATTTTTCTGTAGTAAATTTGCAATTTCCTAGTTTCTTCTGATACATATTTTTGGTGTTAATATAATCTGTGTCAATCTAATTATTATTTTTTCATCAGTATATATTCTGTTTATATTTTCTCTCTATTAATGTAGAAGATTTTTTTCTTTATTTTATAATCCTGAAGTTCCATTTAAAAAGGCTTAGGTGTGGATTTATTTTTACTTATCCCACTTGTACTGAGTGAATTTCCAATGGGAGGTCTTATTTCTTTCTTCAAAAACAGAAATTATTGTTTATTTTACTTTTGATCACTGTTTCTCGGCCATTCCTTCTTTTATCTTCTTATGAAACTCCTGACTGATTTTCTTGAAGCCTTTCAATCAGCAATCAATGTTTGACTCCTAAATACCTCTTTCACAACTTCTACTACTCTTTTCCTTATTTACTCTGCCCTTCTGCTGTTCTTAAAATACACCAAATATTTTCTTACAACTGGTCTTAGTGAAAAATATTTTCTTAATATATAGCCTTGGCTCATTATCTCACTTCCCTTGGAACCCAACTCAATTCACCTCATATTTCCTAATTTTTCTTTAAAGGATTTCTGACTGATCCTCCCTCATCCTTTTTGTTTTTAATCTACATGGTCTTATTTCATTTCTTCCTATTTTTGTTTCATTATTTATTTTCCTCTTTTGCAGATATAATTCTGTCCTTTATATCTTTGAGAATCCTAAACATACTTTTCCAAAAAACACTTTTGCAAACTAATATACCATTTTTTAAAAATCCTGAGTGACCTCACCTCCTTATGGTTGATTTTTTTTGTAGTATTAGTTTCGTTTGTTTTGAAAAATTTGTTTGCAGGCCCATGTAAAGTTGACTTCTCTCTCTGCTCGGCATCTGTGTTAGAGTTTCATACTTGCCTCCAGCTAAACCTCCAGGGCTCCATCTCATTACCAAGATCTTATGTTAGCAGCTTTGGGGCTGCATTTCTCTACCTAGGGTGGGACCATTTGATTCCCATTTTTCCAGAATTTAAATGTTCTCAGTGCCTCTGCCTGTTTGCTTCCAGGTCATGTTGCATTTCTAGTGTGTTTTCCTCTCATAATGCTAATTATATTTTTAGTGTGATCACATATTTTTGGTTTTTAAATTTCTTTAATCTATCATGTGTTGAATCAGCGGCAAAATTTGGGAGGAGGACCTCAAACATGACATTGCCATGCAGAGATCACCTTTCATTTATCCAATAAATATTTATTAAGTGCTAGCTATGAGCCAGGGTCACTGTTCCAGGCACAGAACAAAACAAGTTCTTTGCTTTCATGGAGCTTAGACTTTTGGAGGAGGATGATAAAAGAATAAATAAGTGTCTACGTGTAGTAGGAATTTAAAATAAAACAGGAAATAGAGAGTAAGTGGGAAATAGTTTTCGTTGGGAGGTAAGGAAAGATCTCTGTAATAGCAAGATAGTTAAGTAGAGATGTGACTGATGCGAATGAGTAAGCCACGTGGGGTCTGTGAACGGGCATTTGAGGAAACGGGAACAGCAAATACGAAGGTCCTGTTCAAGGAACAGCGGAGGGAGTCTGCCATTCTAGACACCACATTTCTATTGATGCAGCTTGATTCTAAACTAACTTTTTTCTCAAAAATTCAAAACTGAACTGCTAACTAGAATTCTAAGAAAGTATTTTGTGTATGTCTTTGTTAAGTGGTTTTCCTGTGCTTACATAAATGATTTTTTTTTAAACACAGGGGGTCCAGAAGATTATATTTACCTCTCTCATTCCATTCATCTCTGTAGCATGTCAAATATTTTTGGATTCTAATCTGGTTCTAACTATGTTATTTTATATCAATATTTTATTCCAATGTTATGGTATCCCTTTGTGAAATACAATTTTGCTACACTAAAAAGGATCTCATATATAAAATATATTGAAATATATATAACTACATGTTAATTTTGTTATTTAAAAAAGCTAAGACTAACCCATTGATTGTCACATCATTAAAAACAACTATACATAATAAATTTTCAAATGATTTCAGATTTGCATAAGCACTTTTCAGATCTTCCTTAGAGTTTGCCTTGCCTAAGGGAATCTACTCTAAAAGCAATATAGTGATATGAAAGATGTACCGCTATGAGAAGCAGATGTGGCTCAAGTGGCCAGGCATCTGCCTACCATATGTGAGTACCTGGGGTTCCATCCCTGGGACTTACTGGTAAAAAAAAGGGGCAGGGGGCGAGCGGGCGAGCTGGGCCCAAGCGCGAGCCACACAGCAATATCATGATGCAACAAAAGAGAGACATGGGGAGAATCCAGGTGAGATGCACCAGAAACCAGGGACTGAGGTGGCCCAAGTGACAGGGTGCCTCTCTCCCACATTGGAAGTCCCTAGGATTGAAACCTGGTGAAGCATGCAGGAGGAAAATGAGAAGAGAAGGCAAGAAACAGACACAGAAGATCACCCAGCAAATGGACGGGAAGGGAACTCATAGAAGTGTACACCAAAAAGGAAAAATAAAGTCAATTAAAAAAAAAAAAAAAGATGTAACACAACATACTGGTGAGGAGTATGGATTTGGGGGACAGAATGCCTGGATTCGAATCTGTATAATTAATCTGTAAAGCAGGGATAAAAATAGTACAGATCTTATAGGGTCATTATGAGGATTAAATGAATTAATGATTGTAAAGTCCTTAAAATAATTCATGACACATAACAAGTTCTATAAACATGCTTGTTTTTAAAATAAGCCAGCACATGATCCAATTTTATAAGTGATAAGGCTTTACATTAAATTTAAGAAACCTGCAATATTTGGAAATATCATAAATTCTGCTTTTTTTATTTGTTTGCTTGCATTGATTCTGAGGATAGTGCTAAATTTAGAAATATGGCACAAATTACCAGTGACAGCCCAGGTTGTTTAAATAAACAACAAAAGTAACATAAGAAGTGATTGTATTGGTTTTCTTCACAATCACAGAAAATGGTAAGGTCTATAGTGTGAACCTAAAAGGCATAGTTGTTGAAATGCTCATTCATTTTATTTATTTGTTATGATGAATTACCTCATTGTGAGTGATAAAAATCTTTAAATTTGTCACACATACATATTTGCCCTTTCAGAAAAGTCAAACACAGTGAATATATCTAAATTGGTTGTTCATTTAAATTATTGGTTGCATAAATTTATTTTCAACTCTCTCTTCTTAGAACATATATCAGTGACAATGACTTCAGAAAAACAGAGCTGCCTTTGAGAAAGAAAGATCGTCTGTAGTTCCTGAAGTGAAGCCAGATAAGGCTGTATTTCTGATTGGCTGTATGACCTTGGCCATATTAAATCTCCCAGACTCCATTTCTTCAACATTACAATGAAAGAGTTGGTCCATTTGATTTTTAAGGTTCCTTCTACCTTTAAATAGTAAATGTCTAGAAAGAATTAGAAGATTTGCCAAATTCACTTTAGTTAAGTTATAGCATAAAATTATTCCATGCCTAAACATGTGAATATGAACCACACTTAAAACTTAATAACTCTGAAATTACTAAAATTGTTTTATCTAGTGCAAATTGAATTCTAGAAAATGTAGCCATAACTGTTGGATATATGCAGGTGTTCTCTTTCTTCTTTTAAGTCTGTTTCTGTTCAGAAAGTGGAGGTATGAATTTGTCTACATTTGTTTATGGAGAGACAGCAGGGATAAGGAGAAGACTGTAAGTAAGCTAGATATTTGTGGCAAAAAAAAGAAAAGAAAAAAAAGAAAGAGCAATTGTACCCATATTAATGACTGCTTGGTCTCTGAGATTGTGCAAAATAACCAGATGGAAAGAGAGCCAAGCTTGTGTGGCAAGATGAGGGCTAACCAAAGTTTCCAAGTGGAGGGAGGTTTTCACAAATTCAGTCCTGAGAATGGAAACCTCTGGATAACACTACTTTGCATTAATAAATCTGGCAATTAGGATATGATGTTTGGAGTCATGTAGGGCTTCACTGCCCAACCCCAGGTTGCAATTCAAGGATGAATCAACATTATTTAATTAACTGATACAAAAGGTTTTGATTATATTATCTATGCCTCTACAATGGGAAAATAGTGTCAGATGTACCATGGTAATCTGTGTTCTTTTAACAAAGAACCATTGTATAGTACAATGATCTTTATTCATGATATTCTTCTGCAATCTTTTTAGTTTTGGATATGTGCAAATTAGCCCAGAGCACATTATTTAAAAAGTACACATTATTTAGTTTCTTTAAAACTTCTTAAAATTTAATTAGTCATCAGGCTATCTTTTTAAATTGAGTATGTATTACTTTTTGATGGCCGCTACAGCAAAATACTACAAGATTAGTGGCATAAAACAACATAAGTAATACATGATATAGTTCTGGAAGTCAGAGATCTGAAATGGGTCTCTCTGGGTAAAATCAGGTTGTCAGCAAGGCTTCATTCCTTCTAGAGGTTCCAGGAGAGCATCCATTTCCTTGCTTTTTACGGCTTCTAGAGGCTGCCTGTGTTCCTGGCTCATGGCCCCTTTCTCCATCTTCAAAGGCAGCAATGACCAGTTGAGTCTTACACTGACTTTTCTGCTTCCGTCTTCCAAATTTAAGGTCCCTTGTGATTGTATTGGGTCCACTCAGATAATCCAAAATAATCTCTCTATTGAAGGTCAAATGATTAAAAACATAATTCCACCTGAGATCTGAATTCCCCTTTGCCCTTGAATGTGACATAATCACAGGATATCCAAGTATATCCATAGGATGTGGATATACTTGGAGGGACTGTTATTCTGCCTACCACAGCTGTTTTGGTTGGAGATACCAGTTAAGAATGCAAAGGCGTAATATATTGTCGTACCATGGTGGCCATGGTGGCTTATATAATCAAAGTGTTCATGTTTCTCACATTCAAGAAGTGTGTAGATTAGCAATCTGGGACTGTTGCATGGATTCCATGTTTGCATCAACCTTCCACATGCCTTTTTGCCCCCTACTCTAACATCAAAACATTGTGAGTGTCTTTCACCTCTATCTAAAATGCCCACATTCTAGGCAGGAAGAAAAGGCAATGCCTTTGAAATTTCTCCAAGAAACACACACTACTTAGTGATTTTTGCTTACATCTCCTTGGTCACAGCCAGTTCAAATGAATATTTCTACCTGCAAACTAGGCAGGAGAGATTAGTGTTTTCAAAATTGCAAAATTCAGCACTCTATTGGTGAGAAAACAGAAAGGATGTGGGATAGGCAAGTCGTACCTGTGCCTTTTCTTACAGCCACATGACAAAAAATCTCATGGGGGACTTTGGAAACATTTTATAATTTGCCACTAAAACAGCTTCAACTGTAACTCACAGAAATGCCAAAAAGTCTGTTCTTTTCATACTTTAGGTACTAAATGTATTAAAGTTTTTTTCTTCAAGTAGCAAATTATTCTGTAACCATATGCTCCATATCTTCTGCTCCATTGATGCCCAAAATAATACTGTGCATGAAACTCACTTGGGAACCTAATTGAAATTATAGATTCCCAGTCTCTACATAAAGGTTCTGATTCAGAATGTCTCAGAGGGTTCTACATTTTAACAAACACACAAGTATTTTGATGCAGGTGGTCTGAAAACCCTGCCTTGTTGCTGTTAAAAAAAATCCCCATCGAGGACACCTGCACTTGATTTAAGATACATTTATTGGGTACTTGCTCTAGAGTCTGTGCTAGACATCAAGAGGGATATAAAGAAGCAAAATACCTGACCCCTGCTCTTAAGGAGCATTCTGCTTACAGTGAAGCAGTGCCTGGGCACATTTCTACTCCTGTAATGTAAGAACTGTGAGAAGATGAGCAAATAGCAGAGTGGGCACATTTTCCTTCCTAACAGCTATCACCATTAATTCTTAAGTATTTTGGGGTAATTATTTATTGAGTGACAGTCTACCACTAGAATACCAATGCCATGAGAGAAGATAATGTTTTTTTCACCACTTTATCCTGTAAATAGCAAAATATTTTGCTCATTGGAGAAATGCAATAATATGCAATAAATATCTGTTAAACAAGCATTGTGCTATGAGTATTTGTTCAGCTTTATTCAGAATAAAGTTGAAATGCATTACCTGGGAAGAACAAAAAGGCCTTAAGGTAAAGCAGGTAGTTCAACTGGACTTGGAAGGTCTCAAGAAGCAGAAGTGGAGGAAAGAGTTATCCAGATTGAGAGGACAATATGATCAAAGGTGTGGATGGCATGAAAGTAAATGAACTCTTAGGAAACAGGGAATAAAGTTGTCTTCAGTGATGGTTCCAAAGAAGAGTTGTTTTGCTGTTAACAAGTTTTTCTGTATCTTTTGTTTTAAAAAGAAAATCAAGTCTGATTCATGTAGAGTTTAGAGGTGATATTTAGTTCTGATGCTTATTTGCTTGAAAATATGAGTAGTAAAAACATACTTGTAATTTTTTGTTCTTTTTTATTATTTTTTAGTTTTTGCTTGTATTTTTAAAGTCCTTATACACTTTGAAAGGTTTCATCTGTTAGTTCAGTTGTTCTATATAAAAATCTTGGCAAAATTAGTGGAATGAATGCTATAATGCTTGCTCTACAAGTTAAAAAATGAATAAATAAAAGACTGAGAGTGTGGAAGGGTCACTTTAAAGTGGAATCCCTGGTTGCACAGCCACTTACTCCTTGGAGATTTGCAAAGCATTCTGTTGCTACAATAGGTATTAATGATTTCTTAAGGATCTACATGGATATTAATAAGTATATTGTTCTAAAATAACTGTGATTCTTGACTAAATTTTTCTGATGCTAATATAAGACAAAATTCAGTTTAATATAAAGTCTTTATCATGTTCTCACTGAAAATTAGATAGTTGAGTTATGAAGCAGAACTGCAACAGCTGTGTCTTTTGTAACAAAATATATATCTTTCAATTACTGCTTTCGGTGTTTTTTTACTCTCTCTCTTCTTTGACATAAAAGAGACATTCAAAAATTAGAGTCAGCTAAGGATGATGAAAATGATCAAAGTAAAAAGGAAGGCTTACAGTTGACAAAGAATATTAAGGATATTTGTTATGTATGACTAAGAAAGATAATGATAAATGAGGGAATATAACTATATAAATACTTGAGATGGTATATTATAAAAGAGAAGAAAGAATTGTTTAAACTGCACAAAGTCTTCGAATAAGGAATAATGGATTGAAATAGATAAAAATTTTAAGTATAATGAAAAATGTTTCTGTCATTGAGGACAGTTAAAAAGAATAATATTCTTCCCTTTAGATATGAGTGCTAGAGATGATCAAAAACAGACAAGATAAAACCTTTGGGAACCCATTAGATAGCAAAGCCACTTTATAATCTCCTATTTCCTGATCCAAGTAGGACTTTCTTCTCTAATACATCCTTAATTACTAGAAAAGAAATTAAAGGTCTATGAAATGGGGATTCCTATTTCAATAGGTAGCTTATTCCACAGACTTTGAAAAGATGTGTGATTCAGGCTGAAATTCCCATTATCTCTCTTGGTTCTATATTTCCAAGTCAACTGCTATTTCCTACTAAAATATACTTTCTGTTCTCTATTTTCTTTGATGTGGATGATGAATAAAGGACTATTTATGAAAGCAAACAAGTGTGAAGTTTTCCCTTTATTTCATTTTATACTGTTTCTTCTCTATCTATCATGTACCTATCTACCTATATCTCTATCTACCTATTTTTTTCCAAATCCTTGTTTCTCATTAAATATTTCAAGTCCTTCCCCAATTGTATAGGATCATGCTATTATGTATGATGGACTATAAGTACAAGTACAAGTCCACAATGATGTCTCCCAAATTCCTTAGTTTAAGATCTTCATAGATATTATGGTGATTAATATGTTAAGTGTTCTGATCAAATGATACCCAGATTTTCTGTTCACATGCACATACAGATATATGTGCCTATATATATATATATATGTATGTATGTATATATATATATATATGTATATACACACACTCACACACACACATATATATATCTGTTCCTATATCTACATCTACATCTATTTACCCATTTATCTAGCATCATTATTTATCTATCATCAATATCAATCTAGCCATTATGTATCTATCCTATAATGTCTTTTACTTTGATCTTTTTTTACACAATATAGTAAGTTTTGAATATGTACTATATAATATATAGTATATATTCATATATATTATAATATATACGAATATATTATAATATATATATAGTATATAATATATACTATAATATATAGTATATATTTGTAATATATAGAGTAATATATATTAGGCCAGTTCCTTCAGTGTTTTAAAAATATAAATCATAATGGTGTGTAGATTGACATAATGAATGTCTCAAAGCTAAGGATTCAAATTCTTGTAATAATCCAATATATTAGATAAGAAAAATCAGAGTAAGAATGGTAACAATGGGAATGGAGAGAACAGAAGAATCTAAGATTTCTTTCAAAGGAAGAAGCCATAGAATAACGGGATTGATTACCTATAGGAAATTTACAATCAAAAGAGTCAAAGAGAGCTCCAAATTTTCTAGAGTTGTTAACTTTTACAATAACTAAAATGAAATATATGGGAATGGAAAGTTGAGTGGACATAAAAACATATCTTTTTGAGATTTCCTTTAAGTGTCTATAAGTTGAGTTAGTTGAATGTAGCCATTCAAAATATTTCTTAAATGCTTATTTGTTTGCTTTCGTCTCTGTTTAAGCAAAACTTAAAACTATTAAAATAAATATCAACATCACTCCAGGTTCTAATTACTCATGCCAAGGTCACAGTTTCCTATTATTTCTGTTTGTATCAAAGAAATGTGTATATATATATACATACATATAAATTCATATCATAGAAAGATCATAAAAGTGATACCATGCATAAGTAGATCTTACACTTAAATTGCCTCTTTCTTGCTCCTCTAAAAATTCTGTTACTGTCATCAGACTGCTAGTCACTTTTAGTCTTATAATAACCCTAAATCTTCCCTTCAACTTCAAAAGTTTCTGTATTAGTCAGCCAAAGTGGTGTTGATGCAAAATACCAGAAATCTGTTAGCTTTTATAAAGGGTGTTTATTTGGGATAGAAGCTTACAGTTACCAGGCAATAAAGTGTGAGTTACTTCCCTCACCAAAGTCTGTTGCCACATGTTAGAGCAAGATGGTTGCTGACATCTGTGATGGTCCAGCCTTCCTCTTCCTGTTAAGGCTCTGTGGTCCCAGCTTCTTCCAATATCAGCTGTAGGCTGGGATAAGTCTCATCTCTCCTGGGGCTCATTTCTCTGTAGGCTCAGCTGCTCTGCTCTCTCTACAAAATCAGCTGTAGACTATCAGGCAAAAATTTGTCTCTCTTCCTGGAGCCTCTGCAGTGTCTAATGGAGCCTTCTCTCTCTTCTCACGTATCTGCTCCTCCGTGTATTTACTGCCCAGGGCTCCAGCATTAAAACTCCAACTTTCTCCTCTGCCATGTTGTTTTCTCTGTGAGTCCCCACTGACCGGGGGGGCAGGGACTCAACGTCCTACTGATGTGGCCCAATCATAGCCTTAAGCATTATTTAATCAAGTAAAAGTAAAACCTCTGAATCCAATCTAATCTAATATGCCCAGAGGAACAGAACAGTTCATGAACATAATCCAATATCTATTTTTGGAATTCATAAACAATATCAAACTGCTACAGTTTCAGAGGTTTAAATTACTGCAGAAATCCATGCTTTGAACAGCATGTGCATTCTGTATTACTTGAGTAAATAGGTAATTTCAATCTGTTTTAGTACTCAGAGGATTCATTTATGAATATGTGTGTATTTGAGTTTTCACCATTGTAATGCTCCTGTCCCCTTTAGGCGTTGTGTCTTCAGTATTTAATCGGACACTTACATCTCCATCTGACTGTGCCTTCTGCTTCTCCTGAACTCCCTGGGAGAAACACTTGTGTCTAATTAGCAAACCTTAAACATCCTCTCCTCATTCTTTTCCATCATCTTTCTCCAATTAAAACAATATGTAGGTGGGGGAGAGAACAGAAAGAGAAAGTAATAGAAAGACTTCTTTTCTAGAGTTCACAAGGTTGGCCAAGCCTCGTAACTCTTCTCTGCCTCCTATAAGGTTGAAAGTTGATTCACGGTATTATCGTAATTAGAAGATGCCATGCTATCATTTTTATTATGCTCAAAATACCTTCCTTATGTTATGGCTTTTTTTTTTTTTACTTTTTTTTTTACCCTTACATTAATTTTAGTATAATCCCAACATTCATGAGCTATCAATTTCTATTTCCTTTAAGCATTTAAAATAATTTATATATTTCTAAAAATTAGAAATAAATCTAAACTTGGCATTACCTAACACTCTAGTAAGCAAGGAAGCAGTAGATTCTTAGTTTCCTATACATTGGAATTATCACAAAAATACTCTGGGACATCATGTTTCACAAATTAATATATGGTATATGAAAGATACCACAAGTTTTAACATCTTGAATGCTGTTAATTTGTCATTTAATTCTTCAAAACACAGATAAAACAATTTATACTGAATGAACTATGGCAAATATATGATAAATTATTCAATATTTTGTGTAATATTTAGTACTCTGTGCCAAATAAGAAGATACACAAACACATATACCACAGACCTCTCTCTCTATATATATATTGTCACATATCTAACTAGTTTCATCTGTAGTTTAAAAAAAAGGCTGTCATTCAAGAGGTTATCTTAAACCTTGGAAAATCCGATAGAAGCTAACTTCATGAACATTTTATGATAAATACTTTTTTTGATAGAATGTATCAAGAAATTAAAGATTTATATCAAATACTGATAAAAGAGAAACAAATGTCAGTCACTCAATATGTTTAATAAGAAAGCACAAATATTATCTGTACAATAGTTATCGGTAAGGTTTGTTTGTTTCTTAATAAAAGAAAATCTTAAAATTTTTGCAGTTAGAAACTAAATATAGGTTTTTAAAGTATTATTTCCTTTGGTTATTTATAGTAACATTTTCTCAGCTTGCTATGTGAGAAACTCTGAAAATAACTTTTAAGCTCAAAGGAATTTATGAGAACAACCAGCAAGATGGCGGCAGAGTAAGGAGCTCCTAGAATCAGCTCCTGCTACAAGGCAGTTTGTAATCACCCAGAGCTATCTAAAGCAATTGTTTGGGGGCTCCAGGAGAGCAGTAGTGCATCCTACAACATCCTTGAAAGAATGGAAGGAGGAGACTGCCCATCTGCAGAGAGGATTCGTAAGCAGAGCACTCCACGCCCCGGAGGCCGGTGTCCATCCTCCACTGGAGGCACAAGCCGCCTCAGGAACTGTTCTGTGGCTGGAATTGAAAGCTCCACTTCCCAAAAATGGGGGAGGAAGAGACAGTTGGGCAATAATTTCAGCTACTGATTAGTAAAGGCAGGCTAAAGTATAATCCTAAGAACAGCTAAAGTTTGAACCTGTCCAAGTCAGAAAGACACCGGTGGCTGCCATCTTAACTCCGTGCCTGACATGAGGGGAAGTGGGGCTGACTGCAAATCACAGCACTGGTAGGGACCGGCTTCTTTCCATCTAGATCAGATTGCAGTTCTAGCCTAAGCCCCAGGCCCACCTTGGGCAGGGAGGAAGCTGGGGGGAGCTGTCCCAGCCTCTCCTGGAAACTACAGGCCACACCTTGAAGGCTGGTGTTCATCCTACTTTGACAGTGCAAGCTACCACAGGAGCTGTTCTGATTCAGGAATTGGAAGCTCCATTTCCCAAAAACAGGGGAGGCAGAGACAGTTGGCCACCAATTTCAGCTACTGAGTAATAAATTTGACTGGGTAAAGTATAACCCTAAGAACAGCTAAAGTTTGAGCCTGTCCAAGTCAGAAAGAGGCCAGTAGCTGCAATTTTGATTCCAGCCCCAGCATGAGGGGAAGCCAGGCTGACTGAAAATCATGGTGATGGTAGAGATCAGTTTCTTTCACCCACATCAGCCTGCAGCCCCAGCCTAGGTTTCAGCCCCACCTCTAGCAGGGAGGAAGCTGGTAAGCCCTACAACAGCCTATCCAGGTAACTGCAGGTACATTTGGCTGCAGAAGTCTACTGGGGCAACTGCAGTCATCTTGGACCTGCACTGCATAGATTGCTGCCCATAACTGCAACTTCATCCCCACCCCAGGCAGGGAAGAAAGGGGTGTGAAGCTTCATCAGTCTCTCTGGGCAACTACAGTCTAGGCTTGCATGAGTTGGATTTTTCCACACAGCTGTGGCTCTGTCCCTACCCCTGGCAAATGAGAAAGTTGGGAGAAGCTTCACTGGTCCTTCAGGCACTGAGGGCAGCTTGAGCCTCCACAGCTTATAGCACCAACTACAGCCTTGCCTCCTACTACACAACAAGCAAGGGAGAAAGGGATGGAATCCCTAAACTAAAGAGAAAAACTGCACCCAGAATAAATACTCTAGTTAGTCAGATGCCAAGACACCAACAAAAAATTACAATCCATACCAAGAAACAGGAAGATATGGCCCAGTTAAAGGAACAAGATAAGTCTCCAGATGACATAAAGGTGTTGAGACAACTAATCATAGATGTTCAAACAAATCTCCTTAATAAATTCAATGAGATGGCTAAAGAAATTAAGGATATTAAGAAGACATTGGATGAGCCCAAAGAAGAATTTGAAAGCATATATAGAAAAATAGCAGATATTATGGGAATGAAAGGTATGATAAATGAAATTAAAAATACACAGGAATCAAATAATGGCTGATTTGAGAAGGCAGAAGAAAGGATTGGTAAGCTTGAAGAAATGGCCTCTGAAACTGAACGTACAAAAAAACAGATGAAGAAAAGATTGGGAAAACTTGAACAAGTTCTTAAGGAACTAAATGATAATAAGAGACATACAAACATACGTGTCATGGGTGTCCCAGAAGGAGAGGAGAAGAGAAGGGAAAAGGGGCAGAAGGAATATTTGAAGAAATAATGGTAGAAAATTTCCCAACCCTATTGAAGGACATAGATTTCCATGTCCAAGAAGCACAACATAATCCCATCCCAAAAATCCAAATAGATCAACTCCAAGACACATACTAATCAGAATTTCAAATGCCAAAGACAAAGAGAGAATTCTGAGAGCAGCAAGAGAAAAGCAATGCATAACATATAAGAGATATCCAGTAAGATTAAGTGCTGATTTCTCACCAGAAACCATGGAGGCAAGAAGACAGTGGTATGATGTACTTAAGATACTGCAAGAGAAAAAGTTCCAACCAAGAATCTTATATCTGGCAAGATTGTCTTTCAAAAATGAGGGTGAGTTTAGAATATTCACAGATAAACAGAAACTGAGAGAGTTTGTAACCAAGAGTCCTGCTTTTCAGGAAATACTAAAGGGTGTGCTACAGCCTGAAAAGAAAATACAGGAGAGAGAGGCCTGGAAGAGAGTCTAGAAATGAAGATTATATCAATAAAAGTAACTAAAAGTGTCAAAAGAGTGGAAAATAAAATATGACACA
>JAQZBX010001918.1:63160-77063 GCA_029593785.1 Cabassous unicinctus | reverse complement strand
ATGAATTTCAAAAATATAATTGGATCATGCTTGTAAATTGATCTGTTAATCTGGGCATGATTAAGTTATGATTAGGGAGTTGACTGGGCCACATCAGTAGGGTGTTGAACCCCACCCTTTGGTAGGTGGTGGAATCCAATATAAAAGGCAAGGCAAAGGACAGAAGGAGCAGTTTTTGAGAAGCAGTTTTGGTGTTGGAGTTTTGATGTTGGAGAGAAGGCCCCTGGAAGAGAGAAGTCCCCAGGAGAAGAGAAGCAAGCCGTTCACCTGAAAGTCTACAGCTGACCTTTTGGAGGAACCAGAGGAGCTAAGCCTGGAGAGAAACACAGCCCCAGGAAGAGAGGAACCCAAGAAGCCTGAACCCTGGCAGACGTTGACAGCTGTCTTGCTCCAACATGTGGCAATGGACTTTGATGGGAGAAGAAACTTGCACTTTATTGCCCCATAATTGTGGACTTCTACCCCAAATAAATACCCTTTATAAAGACCAACCCATTTTTGGTATTTCACATTAGCACCCCTTTGGCTGACTAATACACCTGTAAAAAGGCAATTATGCTGACTGCACTATGCAATGCAAGGAAAACTTTGGTAAAAATGCTCTGAATGCTGGTGGAACTTGTGATAATATATATATTAAAGGCAGCTGAGTTGGACATTGTAGTAGAAGCTGCAGAAAATAAAATTTTGAGACATGTGTGACAGAAGAGGCTATGTGCAGAAGACTGCAGCTTGTCAATATCACATATCTTGGTTTCAGTATCACGTTGCATTCCATCAGTCTTTCATCTCAGAAGTGTGGTGTTTTGAATTGGAGGAACACCATTCAACAGGAATAGCTGATGTTAGGTACATAAGTAATAGTACCTGTGTGCTCTTGTGAAACTGTCTTTTGCATTTATGACTGTTTGCCTGAGAGTACATTTTAGATGAATTTGCAATGATGAAAGAAACTCTCATTGCCAGGTAGGTTGGAACTTTATACTATCTCTAAGCCCAGGCTTTGGTGGAAGTATAAACAGTGGACCATCTCCAAGGGTAATGATGGCAGTTCCACAAGGTCAAGATTCAGTGGTATATTTGAGAGTAGTCTTTGGTTGTATTTATGCCTTCATGTTTGTTTTCCTCATATTCCTGGCCACAAACATGTAATTTATCACAGCTACTAATGTCATTGAAATGGGAGGAATGCCAGTGGGAGAAAAGAAGAAAAAAAAAAAGAAGGAATAGAACAAAAAGTTAGTCTACATCATGATTCTTGTAAGAAATAATGATAATACTTAGAGGGAAACTCTGTTGCATAATAAAGAGTTAAAGAGATGGCAAATTTAAATAAAAATTTAGAGAAGAATGTAAGAAATGCAGGAATCCTACCACACATCATGGGTGGAGCTGGGGGTCATTGGCCATTCTGACATCAATTCTCTTTGAGAGATCTGTGACTGTCACACTGATATAAAATTTTAAAAATCACATGTGGGTGTGGTCTACATATTTTTGTAAAGTGATACATGCCTAAATTGAACCTTCCTGAGGAATCTGGGATTCCAAAAGAATCTGGAGATAATTCCAGTTATCTCCCAGGTGGTACTAGTGTTCTGGAAGGACATATTCATTCCTGGGCTGGATCCAGGAAGTGCACCTGGGCCCTCATATCCAGGAATAGGGACTCTCATTCCCTAAAACCAGATGCACCAAGTAGAAAACTATTTCCCAATCAGAAGTGTTGCATGGAGGCAGATGAAGATGTCCTCTGCTTTCCAGGATGTCCTGCAACATGAGTTCCAAAGTATGTGTCTCAAAGTCACTATTTTCCATAGAAGGAAAATTTTGCCTGCTGAGGCCTGTGGTTGTTAAATATAGGAATAAGTGTGTGTATTAATTCTTCCTAATGACCCCTCCTGTTTCACAGAAAACTATGTGTGGACCTTACATTTTATTTATATTAATATACTTGATAATTTTATGGTAAAATAATACACAGATAAACGTTTGATTAATACATCCATGAAAATTTAAAATAAAATAAACACATTAATTAATTGTAAATGGTTTCAGGGATATTATTTGGATAAGTCAAAAATAATCAAATATTGTGAGCCTGCTTTTTTATCTTATAATTTATATTTTTCTAATGTATACATGGAAAACTGTGTTCTCTGTGTCTGTAACATAATTATAACATCCCATATAATAGCATCAGATTTTTTAAGGAGTTAAAACAAGCACAGGGTTGTGTCCTGGATGTAATAAAGCACAGAGAAAACAAAGAAAAACCCCTGGAAATTGTCCCTGAGGGCATGCCAGGGTTTCTTTTTTCATGCTCTATCCACATGAGCACACAACTTCAGCTTGATGGTGTGAGAGGGCTAGTTTCCATGAACATACTCAGGATATTAACATGAGTTTAGAATATTAACTTCATAAGGTCAGTTGAAAGCAAGATTTGTTTAAACATTCAGTTATTTTCAGAATAAAGGACATGGAAAAGCAAACAAACAATAAACCATACACAAGCACTTAATAATTCTTTTTTAATTGTAATTTGCTTGAACCTTAGATACATCATAGCATTTCTTAGAAAAGGTGCAATGGCAGTTACATGTTGTGACTGCACCTGTCCCTGGGGTTTGGCCCCTGCATGCCACTTGGTGGTCATGAGTTCCCCTGCTGCCTAGGCCCCTCCTGTGCCCTGCAGGGGTGGTTTGTGCCTTGGCTTACAATTACTTCATATCACAGTGTGTCTCAGAGTAATAAGTGGCTGTGTCCTTGGCTTTCATGTTGTTAAACTTTAAATAAAGTTCATTCTTTGAGGTGTCCCTTGTGATGCTGTGTTGGGTCTGATGAGTTGGGTTGTAGAATGCTTTTCCATCAAAAGCCATGGTAGTAACCCACTCCAGCTCCTTTCCTGGAACCTGGCAGATCCAGATCACACTATTGCTGGTCACAGAGGATCCAGAGACAGTGCAGGTGAGGTACAGGGTCTGTGAGGGCTTTACCAGGCCAGCTCTTGACTCCTGCAGCTGCACCTGGGACAGGACAGCTGAGGGCAAGGAGAACCACAGTGAGTCATGTGCTCAGATGCACCATACCCACTACCTTCATGTCTGAATCCTGAGACACCCACATCTGGGAGCTGCCACCAGAAAGAGGAAGAACCACAAGGGTTTCATGTTCTTGTGTATGAGGTCAATGAAGCAGAGGAAATATTTTACAGAATGAGGAGGAACCTGAATTTAATGAAATATGTGCTGTGCTTTTGTTTGCCCCTGTGGTAATTTGAATCTGAGAAGTTGCTCTATATAAAATGAAAGGGGATGAGTGGAGGTCCCTGTCTTAGGGGCACCCTGGGAGAAGGATGCTGGCTGAGCCTTTGAAGAACTCAGGCCTCTTCATGGTGTGCCCCTCACCAAACCCTGTTTCCTCCATTGCCAGGTTGGAGAAATGTTAAATGATGCTGTCAGGCAGCCAGATGCATGAAGGATCATGGATGGCTTTAAGAATTTGGTCATCGTGCCCCTGCTCCCAAGGATATGTACATAATGGAATAAATATACAGAATACCTAATATGTTTATATTCCTGACAATTTTATTTTTCACAAATTCTGGTTGTTTTTCAAGGTTTCACTGGATGGAAGTGTATTTGGCTCCACCTTCTCCACTTTGCTGATTGTCATTCCTCAGTTGTTACTTCATGAGTGTAATCTTAGTAAATTGTCAGGGATGTAACATATTTTCATTACTGTTATTAAGGTTATTATACCCATAGGAGCAAGAAAGGACCTGTGTGTACCCTTACTTCTGACCACCGTGACTGTATAAAGAACATCTGAACTTCTCATGTCCCAGATACATCACACACAAATTGGAGAGGTCAACCACCCTTAGTCTCAGGAACTCACCTATACATTTATCAATTTAGACACATTTCCTCTAAAAGTCCTACTCCTTATTATTCTATCTTAAACAGATCTTGAGTGCAGCATTTAAATAATATTGGTGATGTAGGTTGAATACTAAAGAAGATATAGGCACACATCACTAGCACAGAGAGATTTGGAAAGACAATGATGTGAGGTGATTAGTGCTCCAACTGGACATTGACATCACCAATTTTGTTGGGATTATTTGGGAATTAAGAGAATATCAGCAGAAAAGTTCCAAGTAATCCCTCAGTAATGGAAGGTTAATAAAGATGGTGGTGTGAGAGAAGTTGAGTGACAGAAGGGTACAGCTATATGGGGAAAGCCAGGAGTGCACACTAGATTTGATGGGGCTGTGGAATAAGTATTTTGTCACATCAAGGCACAATGAAGAAAGGAACTTTATCACTTCTTTCTGAAGCTTGAGGCACAAGAGCATAATTTCCTTGGAGGAACCTGGACAAGTCTTGAAGGATATATGGAGATTATTATTATATATATATATATTTCTCTCAAGTTAGAAAGCCCAGTCAAAATAATGCCTTACCAACCATCATGTAGTACACAAGGTTCTCAGGGATGAAGAAGGAAGAAGGGGAAATCCTGGCAGAGACTTAGGTGCAACTTCTAGGTGGCCCACTTTGTTCTCTCCCGCTTATATGACTTCAAGGACCAGATACCTGCATTAACCATAAGGCAATATTAATTACTGTCTTTTATAAAACATGATCATTGTATCACATACAGGTTTTCAATATCTATATCTATATCTATACCTATATCATCTCTATCTATCTATCTATCTATCTATCTATCTATCTATCTATCTATCTATCTATATAATTTCCACAAACAGGTAATGACATTAAAATATGTCCTGAGTTTGAATCTTGGATATGTAGATACATCATAGCACTGTTTAGAAAAGATGCAATGGCTGTTACCTGGGGGTAACAGGTTGTGGAGCAAGATGAGGGAATACCAGGCAAGATCAGGCAACACCTCCTCAACCCTCTCTGCACCTGCCCCTGAGGTTGTCAGGTATGCCTCTTGCAGACCAGCTCACTCCTGTGAGGAGGTTTGAGATTGGGCTCACACTGATTTCCCCACACTGTGTTTCTTGGACAATAACACATTGCATGTTCACTGCTCTCAGGCTGTTCAATTTTAAATACACTTTGTTCTTGGATTTGTCCTTGGTCATGTCAAGTTGGGAATAAAAAGTTGTGTTGTTGTTTGTGCTTCCACATCTTCATGTTGCACTGACCCACTCCAGGCTAATTTCTAAAGCCAGGTGGATCCAGCTCATATGATGCATCATTAAAGAGATTCCAGAGCCAGTAAAGGCACAGGGCCTGTGAGGTCTTCAACAAACCAGGTACCAACTCCTGCAGCTGCACCTGGGGCAGGACATCTGAGGACAAGGAGAAACACAGAGAGCCCTGTGCTCAAATGCATCATCCCCATTACTTCATGTCTGACTCCCTGAGACCCTCACATCTGGGAGCTGCCACCAGAAAATGGAAGAACACCAAAGGTTTCATGTTCTTCTGGATGAAATCCATGATGCCCAGGAAATGTATTCTTGACTAAGGATGAACCTGAATTTAAGTACACATTTGCTATGATTACATCGGATTACCTAAGTGGATTTGAAGGTGCAAAGTATCTTTTCATATAAAGATCAAAGGGTAGTGGGGAAGCTTCTTTCTTGGTGTTAACTTGGGAGAAAGATATTGGATATGTGGAATTCTTCCCCTTTCACTAAGCCCAGGGTAATTTCATTCCAAGACAATAATTTGCTGTAGTTGTTGATCAAGGAACCAGATATGGCAGAGGAGCAAGTATGGAATTAAGAATAGCACCAATATGTCTCTAATCCCAGAGTTTACATTTTAATATCCAATACCTACCTCAAATCCAGGGCCCTTGAAATTTTGAGAAATGCATTTTGATAAATTTTTCTTGTTACCTAATTTTTTATGTATTCCAAAATTTTGAGGCAGCATGAAAATATAGCAATCACAGTGAATTCAGGCAAAATTGTGGCCAATCATTTTTGCTGTGAATTGGAATGGGTTTCAGTGAATCACTAACTTGGTGGACCCTAACATTAACCCAAACATATTCATTCCTATGCATATTCAAGGTTTACTGTTCAGTTGAATTCATAATGTAAGCCTATCAATAAATTCTATGGCATCTGATAAACATTTGAACTTAGATGGTAATCATTCTCAGTTTTGTTCAAATCACACACAGCCTCCTAAATCATGTTTTTGCTCATGCAACCTGCATATGTACAAGAAATATGTGGACCTAGTGCTCTTTTCTTGTGCTTCCACCAAGCCACAAACCCTTAATTCCCAGGATCTGAAACATTCACTTTTGCCACATTCTATTGGTCAAAGAAAATCACAGGCTAGAAAGAATTCAAAGACTGGGAAAATGGATTTCACCTCTGAATGGGAGGACCTACAAAGCATTTGTGAGCATATTTAACCTGCCATGTGTTATTGTTAAATCCAGCATTAGTTTTAAGGGATATTACTAAATCATTAAAATAATTAATTACATACACATTTACATTTTACACGGACAATTCTCATTTCTTATAAGTGTATTTTGATTGTGAACTCTTAACACTTGTTATATGATTGTGTTCCTCTATGGTACTTTGGTTATATAAAAATGTTAATATTTCTATATTATTTCTTTTAGAACATTTAAATTAAAAACTGTTCACTTTCATTATAATCATAATTACTGCAAATTTATTACTCTTCTTGAAAGTGGCATTTATTTTTATACCACTTTAGATAGAAATCAAAGCATGCATTGAATTTATGTGTATTTTTAATCTAGAATTCAACTAATGAACTTACTAAATTGTCATCAAATGTGAAGCCTCTGAAATTTGAACTTCTAGAAAAGAAGAATACATCAAGGAAATGGAGGAAAATTATGGTCTTCTTATTTTTATCCATTGTATTTGGTGCCACCAAGTGGCAATTAACTCTATTGAACAATGCAACCCAAAAAACAATACCATGTCCTTGAAAATGAGCTGATTTCCACCTTTATGATTAAGTGTACATAAGATGAAAGTTTAAGTAATATTACTTATAGTGTGATTAATGCTGAGTTAGCTACTTTTTAAATTAGAGTAAGATTATTTAAAGTTAGATTTCCCTTCTTAAACATTTAATTTTGAATAAATATAAATTAATGGCCTCAAGACTATTAAAAAGGCACTAAAATGTGGCAAATATATGATCAAAAATATTGTATATGTAGCTTGATATTTATTGGATTTAATGTCAAAAATTATAAGATTAAAATAGAAAAATGAAAGTTTTTTTTAAAGAAACCTGGGAAAAGAAGACTTCCAGGAAGATAATGGACTTGAAAGACACATGATTCTCTTCTCCTCCAGAAAAACAGCTAAAGGACAGGCTGAAACAATGTAGAAAATGATCTTCTAGGGTTTAGGACACCAGGCAAAGTCTGGACACTGCCCAGAGGAGAGAGGGACAAAGAAGGGAAGTTACAATGACAGAACTATGAGTTGAATCCAGCAGCTGCTGCTGCCAGCACCATCCCAACACTAAAGACACTTTAGAATTCTCAGACCTCTGGGCCTGCCTTTACAGACAAAGGGGCTCCAGGGATCTACCACCCCAGGGAAAGGGAGAGAGAGGGACACAACCTAAGGCTGACTCAACTTCTGACCCACAAATTTGATGTCCTGTATCCCACCAGCCCTTCCGGGCCAGGTGGGGTGTGCCTTTTTTGTGTTGGGAACCTGCAAGGGCACAAGGGTATAGGACACTCCCAATCTCCTTCTCTACTAACCAGGACTTATTGTTGAAGACTCAGAGGGAAGTGGAAATATTTCCCAGCCAGAAAAATGGAGGGGGCTGCCAGAGACCACTGGAGAACTGTCTCAGAGAAAATTTGAATTATATGGCTCTTAACCTCCAGACAGGAAGCTCTATCACATTGATCCAGTCTGTATTGCAATAAATACACTCCAACCAGGCATTGAACTGATAGCTGTAAAAGAGCACCATCTTCTGGCTGACTGAGGAAATGCATGTGAAAAAAATAAAAATAAGTAGGAAAGGCTTTTTCCAGCCTCTATAGCCTAGCTGCCCAAGGCCCTAGGAAATGAGACTACAACCAATCACTGGGTCAAGTGGCCAGTTTTGAGTAGCCAGCAGGGACAATCTTAACAACCCAGGTTGAACCAACAATCAAAAAGCAGTGGTAACACACAGCTTCCTGCCACTAAATCCCAAAAAAAGAAAAGAAATTGAACATCTGAGTAAACTACATTCTAATCAGATGCTTAAACATCACCAAAAAATTATGAGCCATACTAAGAAAATAGAAGACCTGGCCCAAGAAAAGAAATATACCAAAGCCTGAGATGAGATGCAGAATTTGAGAGAAATAATCAGCAAAATGTGCTCAAATTTCCAAAATCATATTAATGAGTTGAAAGACAATATGGTTAAAGAGATAAATGACATCAAGAAGACATTGAGCGAGCATAAAGAAGAATTTGAAATCCTGAAAAGTAAAGTTACAGAACTCATGGGGATGAAAGACACAATAGGTGAGATAAAAAAACATAATAGAGGCATACAGCAGCAGACTGGAAATGGTACAAGAAAGAATAAGTGATACTGAAGACAGAACAGCTAAAACTGAAGAGAGAAAAGAACAAAGAGAGACAAAAATGGAAAAAATTGAGCAGGGGCTCAGAGAGCTGAATGAAAACACGAAATGCAACAAGATACATGTCATGGGAGTTCCAGAAGGAGAAGAGAAGACAAAAGGGGAAAAAAGAGTATTTGAGGAAATAATAGCTGAAAATTTCCCAACTCTCATAAAAGAAATGAACTTACATGTCCAAGAAGTGCATCATACCCCAATCAGAATAAATCCCAATAGACCTATTCCAAGTCACATGCTATTCAGAATGTCAAATGTTAAACATAGAAAAAATTCTCAGAGCAGCAAGGGAAAAACAAACCATCACATACAAGGGATGTCCAGTAAGACTTCACACAGATTTCTCTTCAGATATCATGGAGACAATAAGACAGTGGTATAATACAATTAGTGTACTGAAAGAGAAAAACTTCCAGCCAAAAATTCTTTATCCAGAAAAATTGTTCTTTAAATATGAAAGTGAGTATAAAATATACACAAACAAACAGAAACTAAGAGAGTTTGCAAAAATGATCCATCTTTGCAGGAAATATTAGAGGAAGCCTTAGAACCTGAAAGAAGAAAACAGGAGAGAGAGGCTTGCAGGAAAGAATAGAAGAATGAATAGCAGAAAGGATAACCAAAAGAATAAAAAGACAGGCAAAAACATGATATAAGATATGAAAAACAAAGAATAAAATGGTGGAAGTAAATAGGACATTTACAGTAATATCATTGAATGTGAATGGATTAAACTTCCCAGTCAAAAGATACAGGCTGACAGAATATATATAAAAAAAAACATGAGCCATCCATATGCTGCTTACAAGAAACTCACATTAGACCCAGGGATACAAAATGGCTGAAAGGGAAAAGTTGGAGAATAATACTCCACGTGAATAGTAACCAAAAAAGAGCAGGGGTAGCTAGACTAATATCATAGGAAATGGAATTTAAATGCAAAAAAAAATTATGAGATAAAGAAGGCCATTATATATTAATAAAAGGGACAATTAACCAGGAAGATATAACAGTCATAAATATCTATATGCTTAATCTGGGTTCCCCAAAATATATGAGACAAACTCCGGCAAAACTGAAGAGAGAAATAAACATCTCTACAACAATCATTGGAGACTTCATCACCCCACTCACATCGTTAGATAGAACTACACAGAAGACCAACAAGGAAACAGAGAACTTGCATATGATAAATGAGTTAGGCCTAACAGATATATATAGAACACTGCATCCATATTCAGCAGGTTATACATTCTTCTCAAGTGCACATGGATCTTTCTCCAGAATGGACCACATGTTAGGGCATAATGCAGCCCTCAATAAATATAAAAAGATTGAAATTATACAAAGCATTTTCTCAGGTCTTAATAGAATGAAACGGGAAATCAATAATAGACAGGAATAAAGCAAATTTGCAAATGTGTGGACACTGAACAACACACTCCTAAATAATCAGTGGGTCAAAGAAGAAATTGCAAGTGAAATCAGTAAATATATTGAGACAAATGAAAATGAAAACAAAACTTATCAAAATTTATGGGATACAGCAAAGGAAGCATTGAGAGGGAAAATTCATAGTCCTAAATGCATATATTTAAAAAGAAGAAAGAGCTAAACTCAAAGATTATGTGAACAACTAGAGAAACTAGAAAAAGTACAGCAAACTAATACCAAAGCAAGCAGAGGGAAAGAAATAATAAAGATTAGAGCAGAAATAAATGAAATTGAGAACAAAAAAAAACAAGAGAAAATCAACAAAAACAAAAGCTCGTTCTTTGAGAAGATCAATAAAATTGACAAACCCCTAGCTTGACTAACAAAGAAAAAAATAGAGAAGATGCAAATAAATACAATCAGAAATGAAAGGGGGAAGCCACAACCAACCTACACTGATGCTACAAGAAATAAAAGAGCATAACAAACCAATCACATTTAAAGTGATTGAATCCATCATCAAAAATCTCCCAAATAAGAAAAGTCCAGGACCAAATGGCTTCACAGGTGAATTTTACCAAGCATTTCGAAAAGAATCAATGTCAGTTTTGTTTAAACACTTTCAAAAATTTGAAGAGGAGGGAAAATTACCAAACACTTTTTATGAAGCCAATATAACCTTAATACCAAAGCCAGATAAAGATACTACAAGAAAAGAAAATTACAGACCAATCTCTCTAATGAACATAAATGCAAAAATTCTCAACAAAATACTTGCAAATCAAATCCAACTGCATATCAAAAGACTTATACATCACAACCAAGTGGGATTTATTCCTTATGTTGCAAGGCTGGGTGGATTTAAGAAAATCAATCAATGTAATATACATTAATAAATTGAAGAAAGAAAACCACATGATTATCTCAATCGATGCAGAAAAGACATTTGACAAAATTGAGCATTCTTTTTTCATTAAAACACTTCAAAAGATAGGAGTAAAAGGAAAATCCCTCAATACGATAAAATGTGTATATGAAAAACCCCCAGCCAACATTATAATCAACAGGGAAAGTTTGAAACCTTTCCCTCTAAGATCAGGAACAAGAAAAAGATACCTACTGTCTCCATTGTTATTTCATATTGTACTAGAAGTTCTACCTAGGGCAATTAAAGAAGAAAAAATTAAAGGCAACCAAATAAGAAAAGAAGAAGGAAAACTCTCACTGTTTGTGGATGACAGGATCCCACACTTAGAAAATTCTGAAGTTTCCACAACAAAGCTACTTGAGCTGATAAATGAGTTCAGCAATGTGGCAGGATAAAAGATCAACATGCAAAAATCAGTAATGTTTTTGTACATTAGTATTGAACAATCTGGCAAGGAAATCAAGGGGAAAATTCCATTTTCAATAGCAACAAAAAGACAAAAATATTTAATTTTGGAATTAATTTAACCAAAGAAGTACAAGGCCTGTATGTAGAAAACTACAAAACAATGCTTCAAGAAATTTTAAAAGACCTAAACAAATGGAAAGACATTCTAGATTCATGGATTGGAAGAATAAATATCATGAAGATGTCACCCTTACCCAAACTGATTTACAGATTCAATGCAATACCAATCAAAATCCCAACAGCTTACTTTTCAGAATTAGAAAAGGCAATTACCGAATGCATTTGGAAGGGAAAATGCACCTGAATAGCCAAAAACCATTCTAAAAAAGAACGATGTGGGAGAAATTTCACCGTCTGACCTTGAAACATATTACACAGCTACAGTCATCAAAACAGTATGGTACTGGCATAAAGATAGACATATTGATCTGTGGAATAGAATTGAGAATCCAGAAATAAGCACTCACCTATAGCCAACTTGTTTTTTACCAACCTACCAAGTTAATGCTAAAGGGACAAAACAGCCTCTTCAACTAATGGTGATGGGACAACTGGATATCTATAACCAAAGAAATGACAGAGGACTCTTATCTCATTCCCTATACAAGAATCAATGGCCCCCTCTCACTTGGAGGTGGAGTGGATATCACCATCCGAAACTCCTCAGGATTGGGGGAAGAGCTATGGACTAGAGTGGACTTAATGGTATTCTGTTGTAGACATATTATGATACAAGCAATGGAAGAAATTACAAGGGTGAGGTGGAGCCAGTGGCCACTGGATGCTTTCAGGGCAGGAAAGGGAAAAGCAATTGTAATACAAGGGCTTTTTCAGGACTTGGGAATTATCCTGAGTGACATTACAATGACAGATATAGTCCATTTTACATCAGCATCCAACATACAGAACTGTGTGGGAGAGAATGTGGTCTACAAGGTGAACTATGGTCCACGCTTCGTGGCAAAGCCCCAGGATGTGAATATCCATTGCAGGTGATGTGCCACACTAATGAAAGATATTTTTGTGGGATGTTATGGGAGGTGTGGGAAGTGGGGAACATGGGAATCCCTGCAATTTTTGTATAACATTTATGTAATCTAAGCATCTTTAAAAATATATTTAAAAAGTATCACACAAATACAAAGTATCAACAATAACAGGGTATTTGTGAACATTGCACTCTTCCATGAATTATCTGTAATCCTGTAATATTTCTAATGTAAAAATAATGATATTTCAAAATGTTATACTGACAGGAAAAATAAACTGCTTTAAAAAAAATGGTTCAAACATCTAAATATAAAATCTAGGACCATAAAACTACTAGAAGAAAATATAGCGAAACATCTTCAAGACCTTGTAATAGGTGGTGGTTTCTTGACCCTACACCCAAATCATTTGCAACCAAATAAATAATAGGTAAGTGGGACATCCTCAAAATTAAACACCTTTGCACCTCACAGACTTTGTCAAAAGGGTGAAAAGGCAACCAACACAATGGGAGAAAATATTTGGAAATCACATATCCCATAAGTGTTTAATATATCCAGCATATATAAAGAGATGTTACAACTCAGCAATAAAAAGGCAAATGACCCAGTTAAAAAATGGATGAAAGGCTTGAATAGACATTTGCCCAAAGAAGAAATATAACTTGCAAAAAAACAAACAAACAAAAAAAAAACACATGAAGAAATGCTCAGCTTCAGTAATGATTAAGGAAATGCAAATCAAAACTGCCATGAGATATATTTCACACCTATCAGAATGGCTGCTATTAAAAATAAGAGAGCTACAAGTGTTGGAGAGGATGTGGAGATAGGAACACATATTCACTGTTGGTGGGAATGCAGAATGGTACAGCCACTGTTGAGGAATGTTTGGTAGTTCCTAAAAAAGTTGAATATAGACTTGCCACATGACCCACCAATATCACTACTGGGTATATACGAAGAAGAACTGACAGCAGTGACATGAACAGACATCTGCACACCAATGTTCATAGTGATATTATTCATGATTGCCAACAGTTGGAAACAACCCAGGTGTCCATCAACAGATGAATGGATAAACAAACTGTGGTGTATTCACGCAATGGAATATTATGCAGCTGTAAGAAGAAATGAAGTCATAAAGCATATGACAACATGGATGAACTTGCAGGACATTATGTTGAGTGAGGCAAGCCATACACAGAAAGATAAATTCTGTATGATTGTGTTACTATGATCCAAATATATTGTGTAACATATTGTATGATTAAAAAAAATTATATGTATACAGTACATCTAACTGAGAAATGTATGTTTTTATTCATCTGTGTTTTCTTTTTAGTTTAAAATTGTTTATATTTTCAATTATTAAATGTACAAAATAAAGTTTTAAAAAATCCAAAAAAAAAAAAAAAAA
>JAQZBX010001918.1:0-63060 GCA_029593785.1 Cabassous unicinctus | reverse complement strand
TATCTCATGTACATGCATTATACCTTGTATATACCATGTATATCTTGAAATTTATAGATTGAGAGGCAGTCTTATTAGTTAACAGTTAGGAATCTAGAGCAACACTCTTGGAATCCTTGGCTCCTCTACCTTCTAGTTCTGTGACTTTAAGCAAGATGCTTACCCTCTCTCTGCTTCAGTTTAATGGTATTAACTAATTAGGTTCTTATGATGCTCAAATGAGTTAATAACTGTAAAGCACTGCAAATAGTGCCAGGCACATAACAAGCACTCAATAAATGTTACTGTTGTTCTTATTATAGTAGTAGTAGTAGTAGTAGAGGTAGTGAGATAGTATTTGTTATCATTACCTTCACCTTTTTATACTTAATATTTTATCAACTTAATCTAAACTATGTCATATGATCACAAATGATATTAAATTAGATGATACACCTCATTTTTGTTTCTTTAAATATTAGAAGACTTTAAATGAGTTTATTAAAGTATAAGATTGTTTCTTATTAATGTTTTGCTTTTTATCTCTAAATACATTTATATTTTTCTTAACAATGCAAGAATGTATTTTAAATATAATGTAATGCAAGATAAATTTTATTAAATTTTCTGATATTCCATTTTTATTTTAGTGCATATATGTAACACTAACCAAATCACAACTAAACTATAATTTCTAAAATATTTAAAATATTAATAGAGAAATACTTTGCATTGCAAATTCCAGTGCAATTGATTTTACTAATTTAATTTCACTAGTAGCAGATAACACTTAAAATTACCAGTAGGTATAACATTGGATAGCATGGAAGATTTCATCACTTTTAAAATATTTTCATTGATAAGGCATCAAACTCCAGAGCTATCCACCCTGACCATAGGACCTGGATGTCTCCAGACCCTCAGGAGCCCCACTTTTTTGGGGTAGTATCCTCTTTGGCAGTTTATGAGATCCTGCTGAGATGTGCATAAGCAGTACCTCTGGGATGACCTCCCAACTCACTTTGAAGTCTCTTAGCCATATAAACTCATTTGTCTTTAACTTTCCCCTCTTTTATTTGAGGCCTTTTTCCAGTTGCATTGTTAGTTGGTGTTTGGTAACAATCCCTTGGTGCCAGGGTGGCTCATCCCCAGGAGTCATGTCCCATGCTGGGGGGGAAGGTGATACATTCATATGCTGAGCTTAGCTTAGAGAGAGGCCACATTTGAGCAACTAGGAGGCTCTCAGGAGGCAACCTTTGGCAGCCCATAACAATAGGCTCAGTTTCAATTTCAAGAGCAAAGACTCATAAGCCTAGTCATGAATATCAAGAGCCCATCAGTGGATCATCCTTCTTTGCCAGTCACAGCCCCTGCACTTGGGGGACTGTTTTTCTACCTTAGAGAATGTGACAGAGCTCCCCAGGATGGGAATTCAGTATTCTCTGTATTTTTTTTTTGTGAGACTCCACTCACTGTGACAATGCCCTGTGAACATATGTACATTTTTATATACCTTATATGTTTGTTCTCCTGAGCGTGAACAGAGTTGGCCTCACTTATTCTTCCCTGTACATGGCTCATCTGTCCCTTCTATTTAAACCTATACTTGGTGCTGGAGTTTGTAGGCGTATTTCCAGAGACTCAAGTCTTTGGGCTGTCCATACATCAGCTGGGCCCAGAACTTTGGCAGAGTTGTAAGACCTACCCTACAGCTCACTGGACTCACCCAGGACAACTGCTGGGGAGATGATGATGGACACTAGTGGTCCCAGGGAATGGAGAGAGTCTATAGCTGCAAGCAGGACAGCCCCACCCATCTTCTCCATGGAATATAATCCCTCTCTCAATTAGAGGTGGAATGGAGATCACTGTGCCAGAATCCTCGGGATTGGGGGAAGAGCGATGGACTAGGGTGGACTTACTGGTATTCCACTATACACATATTGTGATTCTAGCAATGGAAGAAATTACATTAATGTGGAGTCAGTGGCCACTTGGAGGCTCTGGGGCAGGGAGCGGGAAAACAGTTGTAATATGTGGGCTTTTTCAGGACTTGGGATTGGTATCGAGTGACATTGCAGTGACAGATATAGGACATTTTATATCACATAACATGCAGAACTGTGTCAGAGAGAGTGTAGACTGCAATGTGAACTATGGTCCATACTTAATGTCAAAGCCCCAGGATATGTTTATCATTTGCAACAAATGTGCCACACTAATGAAGGATGTTTATGCGGGAGGGTGTGGGAGGTGTGGGCAGTGGGACATATGGGAATCCCTATATTCTTTGTGTAACATTTATGTAATCTAAGTATTTTTTAATTAAAAATATATATTTTCTATCAATCTGGATAGAATTCCTTTCTTTTCAAGGATGTCTTTAATGGAAAAGGATATAACTATGAAGACATTTGATAGAAGTCTTGAAATTTCAACAGAAAGTAAACTTGGAAGGTAGTGAGAGTATTGATGGAATTTTAGAAAATCTTGAAAAAAGATATCAATTTTTGTGTTCAACTATGCTAAAATAATCACTTCCCCCTACTGCTCATTTTCTTAATGTGAATATTCAATCTAATTAATTTAAAGAAATTTTCATATTAAATTATATATGTGTTGTTAAATAATTTTTATTCATTTTCTTTAAAAGTGCTTTGTTTTTTGTATTCAAGACCCTAAAATCTGGTACATAATTTAGTAACATTATTTATAAATCTCCCATGACAACGTAATCAAGTTTAGTTTTTTAAATCTTTAGTATTGCTGAAGCA
The DNA here is from genome assembly GCA_029593785.1 of Cabassous unicinctus. Classification (NCBI taxonomy): domain Eukaryota; kingdom Metazoa; phylum Chordata; class Mammalia; order Cingulata; family Chlamyphoridae; genus Cabassous; species Cabassous unicinctus. The sequence continues at coordinate 60,307 of JAQZBX010001918.1, read as the reverse complement.
CATAATTGCATTTTATTAAATATCTTGTTTTATTCAAAACTACGATTGGTAATGATTGAATCAAACTTGGCCTCACAGCTTGGCTCACCATTCCATGTTCTTCCTCATGGCTCAATGTTCCTCTGCCTTGGGTGAGATGGAATGCACTCTCAGGGCTTCAGGCCTGGGCTTGATACAGGTTCACTATGTTATCACCCCTGGGGGTGGAGCCCCCTGTTGCAATGCTCTGATTGGTCAATCACTGGTTCTGAACAAGGACAATGGTTAGGGCTTGAAGACTAGATTAGCATATTAGGTAAATAGGATATCCTAACTGGGAGGTGGTGATTGGCTGTTTATTAATTAAGGTAATGAATTCTACTGAAAATTCTCTTATCCTATTGGTTTGCTCAGGATCCTTCTGCCCAGGGGTTGCAGCTTATTTACCAGCCCTGCTTCTTCACCTGACTTCAGGGAGTCTGTTTACAGAAACCCACATCCTGCATCTGCTCCTGTGCCCACAGACCTGGTGCCTCACCTTGCTTGGCTCTCCTGCTCAGCTGGGTCTTCATCTCACCTCCTTCCTGCAGACATGGAATGATTCTAACACTGACCATCACACTGTTGCTCCAATCATACTGTTTCTGTGTTTTAAAATATCTCATCAAAAGTCAGACCTCTCTGAACTAATTCTAGAGGTGTTTAAATATAAGTAACTTTTCCAAAGGTGTCAGGATTGAATGAGATAACACTTGTGAGACTGCTATGCTTGTATAATAAGGATAGCTTGAATAATGTAAAAAAAAAGTTGTTAGCTCTAATTCAATCATACATTTGGCAGATGACCTATAAGGTATGGGAAAGGAAAATGAGATTTTCTTCTACATCAAAAGTTTGTTGCTGCCAGTTATATTTTTGAAAAATCTTCTCCCCACAGTAATTCTTCAATGATTTAAATTGAGCATATATATATCTACTTGGAAAATTTCAAAGTACAAAGCAAGAACATTCCCAAGAATTACTCTTGAGAGTTGCAAGAGTTGGCTGGAGGAAAATGGTAACTGTTTTGAGGACAAATGTCATTGTGGAAGTGAGGGGCTTAATTTGGGGAGCTTAGGTGTTCTTCTCTCAACCTTGAAGGCCAAGTTCCATTCTGTCGAGCCTTTGGACTGCATACAGATTGGCAGGGTGTCAGGTAACTAGAGGACTTTCTTTAGGGTAGGTGGGTTGAAGAAGGGGAGCAGGAAAGCTGGGATGCACTGATAAGTGAATGATCAGAGTCCAGTAAAGAAGTGGAATCTAATAATACCTCCAAGGTTTAAAGTGAATGCCTGGTGATGCTTTCATAGGGATGAGAAACCCTTCAGAAGGCAAGACCTGCTAGACAAGATACTTGGTAAGTAAGAAATCAAAGGAATTCCTTGGTTTCCCTTTTCTCCCCTTTTGTCCTTTTAATCCTTTGAACTCATCTCAATTTTTTTGTTTAACTTTTTGTGTTTCCATAATGGCATAAGAGCCCAAATGCTTTAGAGTGATTGATATGGTCTATAATGGATGATAAAGGTTAAGAAGAAAGCTATAACTATAGCTATTAAAATGTCATTATTGTGAGACCCTGTCAGACTATCAACAAAATATTCTCAACTGATGCTGACTCACCAACTGATGTCTGATGTTTCAGGAAATAACTTCACTATATGTAAAGATTTTACATTTAGTACAACTTCTAAATTCAGAATGTGATGTTCTAGTAGCTCTTTGCCTCAGCCCCTCCACAGGTCAGATACCCTGTGGTATGGAAGAGTATGGGCATGCTATCTATAGTGCTTGAGAAGAGCCACCCAGCTTCTAAGATATTTGCTTAGATGCTTAGACCTCTGAAGAATCTCTAGGCAGGGTTTGCTGGCTGCTTCTGAATTTCAATATTTAAATGAAATAGGAAATATCTTTATTAGAATTCAAAGTGAACTTAGAGCATAGATCCTAAGAGGAGAAGTTTTATGGTGCTAAGAAATGTCTTAGTGTCAAGGTTCAGTGCTTGGACATATATAGCACATAGTCTGCCAAGACCCAAGTGTACAAGAAATACTGTCCACGGTGAACTCTTCTGTTTGGGAAAGGAAAGAATAGGAGTCAAGGAAGTTATTTTCCATAGACTGATGCCATCCTGTTGGGAAGAAATTGTGAAGTTCCCCCACTCCCTACAAGGAAGAAGTTCCTTCATTTTTATCTCAATTCTGTAGTCTAGGAAGAAACATTCTCTTCTTTTCTTTGGCCAAATCTAAAGAAGATGACAGGGAGTTTGGCTCTCTGGGAGCTGCACAACATTTTCAGTCAGCTTCCTGTTTATTTAAATTTGGGGATTGTTTTACAGCACAGGCTTTTAAGTACCAGGCTCCTGGATCATATGGCCAAAAAAATTCCCTCATAGATTTAGTAGCTTTCTGATATATTTGCTTCTTGTCAGTTCTCTTTGTCAATGCTACAGAGGAAGTTCTTTTTTAGACTGATTTTCAGCCAGTAGGCTTGGTTCCATTTATCTGAACTTAAAAAGAGGGCCTGATGCTTTGGTTCAACCAGGAAGTCTTAATTGGCCTTTGCTGCTCCAAGTCTTTTTCACTCTTATTTCCTGTCATGTGCCCCAAGGATCCAGGATGACTGGAGTTCTTCCATCTTTAACATCTTTAACACATGGTTTTTGAGGTTGGGACAACACAGGGGAGATTTTCCTGGGTGAAACTTGGCAGAGGAATGTGGTAGCAGAATGATAAGACCCTCAGTGACTCTCCACTTTTAGTGTGGATGACACCTGTTCATATGATGAGATGGCATTCCCCAGATTGTTACTTTATATGGCAAGTGCATGCTTATACATATAGGCTTAATCTGATCACAGGAGGCCTTTGTTAGCATTGTTTTGTCTGGATGGTAGCAGAAATAGTCAGAGATGTGCAGTAGGAGAAGGCTTCAACATTGCATTGTTGGTTTAGAGATGGAGGTGGTCATGTGAGAAGGAAGGCAGGTGACCTCTAGGAAAGAGAGTGCAGCCACTGGATGACAACAATCCAGGAAACAGAGATTTCTACCCACAACTGTAGAGAACAGGGTTGTGCCAACATTCTGAATGAGACTCAAAGTGAATTCTTCCCCAGAGCCACCAGGTAGGAGCCCAGTCTTGCTGACACCTGGATTTCCACATTGTGAGAACCTGAGTAGAGAACCCAGTGAAGCGCTCCTGGATTTCTGACCCATAGAACTATGAGCTAATGATTGGGCATTGTTTTAAGCTGTTAAATTTTGTCAATCTATGTGAAAATAGAAAATTAATGGAAGAGGAAATTAGTTTTGTTTATGTTCAATGGGCTGAAACGTAACATGGCCACAACATGTACACCTAAATGCAAGGGAAGAAAGGAGGTTGAGAAATGTGTCCAGAATGGAGAAGTGGGTTTTCATGAAAAGTTAGAAGCCTTTGCCCCCATTGGGTCTGTAGCACATTAATTTGTGTGGATGCTTATGTGAGTGTGTGTACACCTTCATATACATGCATGGTTTGTATACATGTATATGTATGTACTTGTGTATGTATATGTACGCATACACATATAAAGTTTCAATCTGTCTTTCCCGAAGCAATCACAGTGCATGAGGTTTAATGTTCCATATGTTTTTATGTTTTATTTTAATTTTTTTTAGTTTGAGAAACTGTAAGTTAACAATCATGCATACCATACAGGATTCCCATACATCACCCCACAAACAACACCTTACACCGTTGTGATATACTTGTTACAAATGATGAAAGAACAGCACCACAGTATTACTACTATCTATAGTCCATAGCTTATATTTTGTGTCTTTCTCCCACAAACCATCCTGTTATTAGCACCACATATTAGTGTTGTTCATTTGTTATAGTTCATGAGAGCACATTCTCATATTTGTACTTTTTACAACAATCTATCCTTCACCGTGTTTCATTGTGTTATACCTGGCCATGCCTTGTAAAATCCATTCATAGTGTACACTCAGTCACTCTCAGTTTCATCACAGATTTGTGCTGTCATCAGCTCAGTCCATTTTTTAAATGTTTTCATTACTCCAAAAGGAAAAATCCTATACCCACTAATATCCCTCCATTATTTACCCTTAGCATTGATATAGTGCCTTCTTTGCCATTGCTGTATAAATATTAGAATATTATTAACTATAGTCTATACATTAAATTAGCTATATTTTCCCATGTATATCCATATTCTTAACACCTTGTAATAGAGAAACATTCTTGTATATGTACTACTAACCACATTCATCATCCACCACTGAAACCACAAAATCACTGAATCACTTTCTAGAACTTTCCCTTCACCCCAGTTAGAAACTCCTCACTGCATTATCTCCCCATTTCCCCTGATAACCTGCACTGCATTTTCTATATATATAAGCATGCATATACTCTGATATTTTCTTTGTTGTTACCACGGGGCTTAAATTTAACATACTAAATCTATAACAATCATGTTTGCTTTGACACCAACTTAACTTCAATAGTATATACACAGTATGTTCTATACCCCTCCATCTCCCCACCTTTATGTAGTTCTTAACACAAATGACATGTTTTTACAGTATGAATCCAAAACCACTGATTTATATTTACCTTTTAGATCCTGTAGGAAGTAAAAAGTGGAGTTACAAACCAAAAATACAATAGTACTGGTATTTATATTTACCCATGTCATTATCTTTATTGGTAATCTCTATTTCTTCATGTGGCTTCAGATAATTTTCTAGTGTGCTTTCCTTTCAACCAGCAGAACTCCATTTATCATTTATTGTAGGACCAGTCTAGGGAAAATGAAGTCCCTCAACTTTAGTTTATTTTGGAATGACTTACTCCTTCCCTCATTTCAAAAGAGTTTTGCCAGATATAGAATTCTTGTTTGGCAGTTCTTTGCTTTAATCCCTTTAACTATGTCTTAACACTGATTTCTTGCTTCCATGGTTTCTGATGAGATATTTAATCTTATTGAGGCTCCCTTGTATGTGGCATGTTGCTGCTCATGACTTTCAGAATTATTTTATCTTTGGCATTGACAGATTGAATTATAACATGGCATGGTCTACTTGGGTTTATACTGTTTGGAGTTCATTGAGCATCTTGGATGTACATTTTCATGTTGTTTGTTAAATTTGGGAAGTGTTCAGTCATTATTTCTTGGAATATTCTCTCTGCTCCTTTCTCTTTCTTCTCCTTTCAGGATTCCTACAATGCAGATATTGCTACCACAGATGGTATTCCATAGGTTTTTCAGGCTGTATTTATTTTTCTTTATTTTTTTCCATTCTGCTCCTCAGACTAGATTATTTCAATGGTCTGATCTTAAAGTTCACTGATTCTTCTGCCGGCTCCAATCTGCTCTTGATTCCATCTGGGGAATTTTAAATTTCCATTACTTTTGTCTTCAGCTCTATTTGTTTTATGTTCATAATTTCTACCTCACTATTGATATTCTCTTTGTGTTCAACTGTCCTTTTCCTGAATTCCTTTAGTTCCTTCTCCATGTTTTCCTGTAGCTTTTTGAGCATACTTCCATTTTTTTTTTTTTAAGTTTTTATCTGGAATATCTCGGGTGTTATCCTCCCCTTTGATGGTTTCTAATGCTTTAATCCTCTCCTTTGCCTGGGCCATTGCTTCCTGTTTCTTGGTATGTTTTGTAATATTTTGTTGTAACCTGGATATTTTGATAATTTAGTGTGTTATTGCCAGAATTTAGACCCTGGGGTATCTGCCATAGAAAGGTGTGAGCTGATAAACTGAAGTAGGTTTTGAATTCAATTTTTTTAGTGCCTACTAGTTGCCAGACACATTTATATTGAGAATAAAATAATGAATAACACTAATCCTGCCTTTCAGAAGCTTCTTGTCTAGTAAGAGAAAAGGATACATAAATAGTTTTAATATGCAGTAAACACAGTGGTAGAGATATATACACATGATGAGTTGTAAAATCTGGGACATAGAAGGCAAGGGAGGAGAGAGATTTTGGGGCAGGTAGTCTTCTAGTCCTTCCTTTTATCACAGCATGCAGAGGTGAGTGCTCTGGTCTTGACATAAGTGTGGACAGGACAACAAATGTGGGGGAGTGTAGTGGTTGACTTGTTTTCTTCAGTCCCTCTAACTACTTGTGACTTTTAACAAGTCACTTGCCTCTTGTAAGTCTGTTTCCTCATTTATGAATTTGAGACAGTAGTAAAAATATCTGCTTCACAGGACCAGGTGAATAATGTACCTGAATGTGCCTTGTAAACAGGGAAACAACATATAAATGCTAATTGTTTATATTCTGGGCACTCACAAGCTGTGTGACTTTAGGCTATTCTTTAACCTCTCTATGGCCTGGATATATAATCTGTAAAAAAAGTGTTATTAATAGTAGCTCTGTCATAGGGTAAATGTGAGGATTACATGAGTTAAAATACATAAAGCCCCCAAAACATGGCTGGCACACAGTGAATATTGGCTGCTATCTTAATTATTATTCTTGTAGCACAAGAGGTTGGCCCTACCTTTCTCTTAATCTAGCTGAAGCTTTGGAGCATTCACATTTTATAGTGCTCTGAGCTTTAGGATTCCATGTCATTTTAATGGTTTAATAAAAATTGTGTGTTGTACAACTGATATAAAAGCATATCCAGAATTGGATTAATTGACTGTAGATAGGAAGGTAAGATATGAGAAGTTGGTCTGTGCTAACTCACACTTGAGGCTGAATTGTTTGGAAATTCCTGTCTGGTATTCAGATCATATGTTCTTCTCTGGCTGCAGAAAGTCAGTTTCATGAACCTTGATTAAGATGCTGCTCCTTTCACAATCATTACTAAATACTCAATTAAAAACAGTATGGAGCATCTGCCAGTGTCATAGGGGAAAATATTTTTGCCTTATAAAATTTGTGTAGTATGTTGATGTGAGTTTTCTCCAGGTATAAAACATTGCCAGGAAAAAGTAAAGTCCAGATCTATTTTGTTTAGACAACTACAGCATGCTGATTAGCCACTTCTGATGCCTTGTCTCTTTTAGTAGTTAATTATAATGCTTCCTCTTTGTTTGATTTCTCTAGTGGCATATTTTCACTCCAGTTCTTTCAGTTTGGAATGTCAAACAGAAAGCTTTATTTTCTCTGAATTTCACTGGATCATCACATTGAATGTTTAAAAGAAAATGGACTTATAACAATTAATAAAAAGTAACAATATTGTATATTTTATGTCTGTTATGTATGCCAATCTCAGGGCTAGGCATTTAATACATAATCTCATTTAAATCATATAAGAATATTGCTATATATTATCCCCATAGCACTGTTTATTTTTATATTTTACCTAAATTAGATGTTTATTTGAAGGTGATTTAATACTGCACTTAAAGTACTCTATAGTATCCTTACTAGGGAGGATGACTGTCAGAAATTTTGGGGGTGGGGTTGGCTGAAGACCTCCAAGCTTTCCTACCAAGGTACCAGAAAATTCACCATGAGAAATGAGTTCTTTGGATTAAGTCATCTCATCTGCAGAAGCTCCTGCTTAAAATGCAAATGGTCCCTGGATAGGTAAATGTCATTAACAACTAAGTAGAAATTCAGTTATCAAATTGCCTCCTCTGAGCATAAGTTGTGCTGAAGTCTTAAATAACTTTTAATGGGACAAGGAAAAAAAGGTGATGGAAATATTCTTGCTCATTGTTCTTCCTTGGGCTTTAGCTAGAGGTAGAACTGGGAATACAAGCTGGAAATATAGAGTGGGGAGGAAGTGTAGGAAAAGGGAGATGGGGTAAGCTAAATGAACACTAAAGTCCTTCCCTGTGCTAACACAGGGATACCTAATTCTGAGGAAAAGTTCTTGTTTGGTCTTCTGTGGTTCTCAACTGTGTGTTCCTGGGAGACCTCTTCAACCTCACACACTGGCTCAGCAGTAGATGCTGCTACTCTAGATTGGGATGGGCAAAACCATTCCTAAGTAGCCTTGTAAGTGTAGATAAAAGTGGCATACAATTGTCTGCCCTTGAGGTAAGTGGGGTGTGTGTTTTCACACCAATATATTCCCTTGTATCCCTGGGCTGGAGAGATGCTAAGGAATGAGTGGACGTTAGGAAAATATAGCAGTTAATCTCTTGGCTGTATCATTAGACTCATGGAGAGAACTCTGTGCTTGTAACAGAGAATATTATATTTACATGCCCTCAGAAATCTGAGTTAGAAACAGTGGTAAAACACAGAGAAGAATTTATTCTCAGGGTTCACTGATTATTTCATCTGATATGGTTCAGCATTATTGCTACTTTATTTGTTGAAATAAAATATTACTACTTTAAAGTTGAAATTGGCTCACTTGGGAGGCAAAAGAACCTGTGATGACCTCCAAGCTAAATGAAAAGCAGTTGAGAAGTCAGGAAGTGTCTTACTTCTAGTTTAAGACTCACTGCTTGACAGTGATTCATGTCCTATTAAGACAGGAAGACAAAAATATTCCAGTTTTCATAAAACTGGGTTCTTGATCTTGACTTCAGGCCAGAATCTACTGAGAGACAAGAGGGTTTCTCAGTCTGTGAATCTGGATATTATCTGCTTTTGAAAGTGGTCATAAGGATTAAATGAGACAGTGTATTACACTTGTTAAGAAAACAGGCTTGAATTATGATCCTACCACATCTTAGCTATGTGGGCAACTTTATATAATCTCTTTGAGCTACAGTTGTCTCACCCTCAAAACTTTGGTTGTGATCAGAACTTAATGAGAGGATATATGCAAAATCCCCAGCATCCATTAAGTGGAACTTGCCATTCAGGTGTGGTTTCTTTTGTCAGGACTGTGTTAAACTTTAAATAGTTGCCAACACTTAAATGTGAGATGATTTTGGTTTAAGGATCTGGATTTCAGAAACCAGAAGACTGCATCTATGGTTGGCTGCACTCCTCAAACTCTGTACCTGTGGACTCCCTGTGGCCCACCTTGGAAGGGATGTTCTGGTTTTCCACAGCACCTCCTTTTCCTGCTGCCTCACACCTTGATTGTTCACTCACTCATGCTGTCCAGTTAATCCTATAGGCATTTAGTGATATCCCACTATATGGAGGGTTTTGGTAAAAATGTATGGAGCACTGGGTGTGGTACTTGGCACACAATAGATGCTCAGTAATTGTTTCCCTTTCTATTCAGTCAGTGAAGATGCAGGGAAGAGGGTCCAGGTTTGTCTGATGGTTTTGGGTCTGAAATAGACTCTGTCTCAGTTGACTGGGTGACTTTAAGCCCTTAACCCCTTAACCCCAAGGGGCAGGTGTTCACTTGTTTATTCTAATAGGAAAGTGTCATCAGGAGTTTGGAGACTACTGGATTGGAAGCTCTGATTGTTAAGAGGTAGCATGGTACAATGGACATTATAGTCTTTGGTGTCACATATTCCTGAATATAAATTTTAACACTTAATGCCTGTATAAGTAACATAGCTTCCTTTGAGTCTCACTTTCATTAAATGTAAAACATGCATTATAATATGCATCTCATAGGTATATTAAGATGGTTATGATGAGATGATTTTTCTACACTCTTTCTGTTATTGATTTCTCATTTGACACCTATGGTGAGAGAAGATGCTCTGTGTGATTTCAGTAACTTGAAATTTGTTGATTATTATGACCCAGGATGGTTCTATCTTGGTGAATATTCCACGGGTACTTGAAAATAATGTTTATTCTTCTTTGCTGGGTGGAGTATTCTATAAATGTCAATTAGAGCCTATTGGTTGATGATGTTTTTCAGTTCTTCTATAGTTTTGCTAATTTTATTCCTAGTAATTTTATTAGTTACTGAGAGTGGGGACTTGTAGATCCATGATGAGATGATTTGTATTATGTGCCTGGCATGGTGTGGCCCAAAAGAGTCACTCAGCTTAGAGGAACTTAATGCTGGCATGATATTAGGTCTTCAGATATTTGCAGGCCTGCTGCTATATGGAAAAGGGTTGGTTGCCCCTCTCTATGGCTCCAGAAGGTAGAACAAATGTAAGGAGGCAGTAAGGGAAAAATATGTTAGACCTAGTTCAATGAGGCTCTGAGACAAATCAAAATCCAAGTGGAGAAAGCTTATTAGATCACCAATGCAGTGGAGGCCTGAAGAGAAACCTCAGCCCCCTTGACTGAGTTGGGTTTACTCTTAAATAGCCTAGGGGCAGAGTATTAGTGAGAACAGTGAAAAAGTACTGATATTTACTCTTTTGGGAGAGGGTCTTGGGGAGGATAAGGTTTTAGAATATATGTTCTGTCTTTCTGGGACAGAGGGTGGGGTTTTTGGTCATCTGTTTTCAGGTCAGAGGAGACTTGATGCCAGCTGGGCATCACAGGAGGGTCATTTTGCCAAATGGGGCTAACATTTCCAACTTCTTTTGATACAGTTAAGTGGTAGTGAGGGAGAGTAGGAATTGAGTTGACCACTCATCAAGCTGCTTCTTGCTGTTGTGGGTGAATCCTGAGGCAGAACAGGAAAGACACAGAGATCCTCCTGGCTGTCTCAAGTCACACCCAGACACCACCAGCTGAACTTCACACAGAACACCTGCAAACAGACATTAGAAGTTGAGTCACACATAGTCACACACACAAAAATACAAATGCACACACACATATTCACACTGCAGCAATACCAATTTCTAGTTAATATTACAATGGAAAATTGACAAAAGGAAAGTCCAGACCAGCACACACTCCATGGTGCCTCCACTTCCTCGGTCCTGGGCACAGAAGAGGGAGAGTTCAGAAACAGGGGAGAGGGCTCCTTTCTCAAAGCTACAATGTCTGTACCTGGGCTGGGTTTCAGGCCCAGAGTGGAGGACCCATTTGCATGTGTTTTCCCCATAGGGCACATCAGCTCCCTCCCTGCACCTGAGGCTCTCTCTTGCCCTGCAGTGTCTGCATTCAGTGTTTTCTGTGACAATAGTGAGTGAGAGTTCTTCTGATGTTGAGTGCATGGAAAAACATTTCAGCACTGGGAACAGAGCAGTGTTTTCTCCTTCCACTGACTCCCAAAGAACTGTCTTTATTGTCCAGGCCTCTGTCCTTGTAACACCCCCATGACTCACATGAAAGCCAGCATATTCTCTTCCTCCCATCAGGTGATTGCAGGGAACTGAAGATTGAGTCTCTGAACAACTGTATGGCAGTGCTTATGACAGCTGCCCCATGATTGGACAATCACTACCTGTTTCCTTTGCTTTCACAGAGAAATTAATAAGAGCTTAGGCTGGACATCCAGCTGGGTCTGACCCTGTGAGTTCCACCAACACCCAGGGCAGATCCATTTCTTGGAAGATCAGTCACACAAGCAAGCTGAATGGATTATCAGGAAGGTGCTGCCAGGAAGCCTTGGAGATGGAGAAACAACCAGCTTTCTCCCAACCATGCAGCACGTCACACAGACAAGAGATCTTCCTCTCCCTCCAATCCTCCTCCCTGCTCTCCTGCAGCTTCTGGTTCAGGTTCTCAGGCTACCTGTTGACTTCCATCCTAGACAGTAAAACCTCATGCTCTTCTCTTAAATGGGCCCCTGCTACAACTGTGAGAAATTCCCAGGGCAGACCAGAGATCTCTTCTGACTGTGCTGGTGAGGGACTGATGGGGGCAAGAAGAGATCACTCTGTGATCAAGTTAGAAGGTCCTCCACAGCACCCAAATGTTTCCCTCAATCTGGTGCTGTAAAGGAGTTTGTGGCTACCTCCAGAACCTTTGTCTCCACACCCAGAGTCCTGAAGTGGGTGGACATGACCATGGAGGAAGCCATCCCTGATACTCATCTGGTGCAGCCTTATGCCCCCTCCTGCTCATCATCAAGTGAATAGTGAGCCCAGGCAGCACCTGGTGGTCCTGCAGGTACTGGCTCATAGCCTTGAGTTTGCATCTTCAGGTGGGTTATCATTATGCCTCGGGCCACCTTATCAAATATGAAATCACTTTAACTCCTCTCCAAATAAGGCTGAGTGGACTAAGAACTTGAGGGGTGAATGATTTGAATATACTGAGGAGATGCATGATATGGGGAAATTTGTTCAAATGGAAGCCATGGTAGGGGGAACTTATTTTTGAAGCACATGTATAATGTAATTTCCACAATATATGCTTTTGTGTCTGTGTCTGTGAAATTCCCACAAAATTAGAACCTTCAAACAACACCCATTTATTATCTCATTTACTGTTCTTGAGGAGTCTGGGAATTGCTTAGCTGGGTCCTCTGCTCAGTTTTCAGAAGGTTTCATCAAGTTGCTATCCAGGCTGCATTCTCCTCCAGGACTTGAATGGGGAGGATCAGACTATTGGCAGGATTCCTGCTCTTGAGGCTGTAGGATTAATGTCTGCTTGCTTCTTCCAAGCCAGTGATGAAGGGAGGGAAAAAAGAGTGAGACTGCCAGCAGAATGGGTATTATATAATGTAACATTATGGGAGTGACCTCACTTCAGCTTTACCATACTCTACTGTTACAAGTGATTCATGAGTCTTGCCCATACTCACATGTGTTTGTTCAGGTGTGTGTTTGTGTGTGATAGCTATATGAAGGTTTGAGTACCTGGGTGCCAGGATCACTGGTTCATTTAGAGCCTGTCCAACTCTATGCTCTTCTCCAGCAATTGCATAAATGAGGTTCATCTATCCAGATGTGCTCTGCCTCATGACTAGCATGTTGCTAGTTGAGCATCTTGAACATGTCACTATCCTCATCAATGGGTCACTGAACATGAAGTGCCTGGTGTATTTTGTAATGTAAAATGAATATGAAGTGAATTTGCAGAGACTACCTAGTGGGTTTAATAAAATACCTAGATATATCATGTGAAAACAGGAGAAAAACTTTGAGGAAATAAATAATAAAAGGAAAGACAAAAATAACTTGGCCTAGTCTCCCCAGAATCCCCCATATGCCTTGTAACAATCACAGCCCCTCCCTCCCTCAAGGAGCAGCTATTTGCCTCATGCTTAGAGTCAGATCTCCACACATTCCTTTACACTTCATTTTCTGATTGTGTATCTTTAGAAACTATGTATTTTTTAATTTTCTCTCTCTTCCAGGGATATTTACTTTCCATGTGCACAGGATTAGCTTTTTAATGAACCCTGCCAGTTTTCACAAATTCCTGGTACAGTTTACTAGAGATATTTATAACAACCAATTTTATGTAAAACTTCCTCTGGATCAGACACTGTGGCAAGCATGAAATAATAATTAATTAACACTTATACTCAGACTTATCATCAGGAGACGTCAAATTTACCAATTCTGAAGTATCTTGTTTCTACAAATGCCAGTGGGATAGAGTTCAGGTATTAGCTTAAAGGTTTATGGAGTTTCTTCTCCTGGTTGGCTTTCAGTTTGGTTCCTAATGCTTCAGCCTGACTCTATGGAGTTCTAAGTGTCCACATCAATTTGTCCAGCTCTTCCATCAGAGTGCTCAAACTATTGCAATAATTCATCCCAAATATCAGTGGGAAAAAGGATAACAAGAAAGAAAAATATTTTGCTCACTTTTGATTATATGATTTTTAGATAGGAAGTTTTGCTAAGGAGTGGAATCTGATTCAAGAAATTGCCCAAGAACCCAGACAACCACCTCTTTGCATTGTGGTATCCTCAACTCATGGACTGGAAGTTAGGTGTTGAATGGGAGAGAATTTGGGATTCCAGATGGGTATTCTACTTGACCAAGCCTGCAAACAGCATAGGCTATAGTTGTGTACTTTACATTTAGCATAATCAATCATATAACTCTCCCTGATATGGAGGGGCTGGAAGTGTATGAAAGCTGTAATCCCAGGAGGAAGGGGAATGACAGTTGTCTGTGTGGACAGGACACCTCTGTTTTCACTCTCTTACCCCCACACACACAGACACTATGTTCTTTTGCAAACTACCAACCAGAGGTTTTGAAAAAATCATATATATGATATTGTGACCATAAGCAAGGTGTTTGGTCAATGATGTATCCAGTGGTCAGTGCAGGGGGGATTGTCATTGCATTTTTTTAGCTAAACTAAGTTTAATCAACTAATTAGTTATTTAGATAAAAGGAACAATTAAACCATTGCTAGAAATCTAAAACTCAAGTAATTTTGATTGTTGAGGTAATAAATAATCTATCATCTAAAACCTCAAAGGCAAACATAATGCATAAATTCAACACCTTTTTTTTTACCATTTGTTAAATATATATGTAAATAAATATATACGCTCAACTTATTTGACTACAAAATAATTTTCCAGCTTTCAGAATATACACAAATTTCCTACCTAGCTGTATTAGATAAATTTGCACATTTCAATCTATATTTTTCCAGTGCTGATTATTGGCTATATTAATTTGTTATATAGGGACACTGGTATAATGGGATTCAAAATTTCATATTTTTGGAGTAGACAATGAGAATTGAACAATTATTTCAACACTGTAAACTGAATTGTTCCATAGCATCCCCTAATGCTAATGTATGGCAGCTCACTAATCATAAGGCATATTCAGGGATTTAAGGGATAGAAGTGTAACTCAAAATCATATCATTCTCCACCATTATCTTTGAAAATAGATCCTTTCACTTCTAATAGACACCTTATATACACCAATCTCGACACTCCATTGAATTTATTGGAATGCTTTTTTTTTAAATGATGCTTTATATGCACAATATAGAATAAATAAAAAGTGAAGTCTAACTTCAAGCAATTACCTATTTAATAGTATCAGAAAATCATATGCTTTTAATCATTGCATGAAATACACATAATACCTAAAGTATTTTTTCAATGATTCTTTGAAGGCTTTCTAGTTGGAAAATGCATATGAAACACACAAAGATGTTTTCAGAAATACCCAACAGTTGCTTTTCAAATTACGTAAATAAGAGATAGACATTGCAGTTATATCACTGGTATTCAGAAATCATTAAATGATAAGATTGAAAAGACACTACTATTCAATTGTCTAAAATTTGTAAAATTCCTTCTGTTTCCCAATGAAATAATTCATTTTGAACTATGCGTATTCTCTAATGCTGTATCCCAGTTTGTCAATATGCTTGCTTTCCTGACTAGGTGCTTGCTAGAAAATAGCAGGAACAGCTTCTCCCCCATTATCACCTGGCAAATAAACAAAATTGCTAACACTTCTGACAGCTAGACTGCCCTCTTTTGGTCAATATAAGAAAAACAGCCAGCAGATGTTTTACAATAAGATAACTGTAGATATTTTAAAAAGATAACTGTAGATATATATTAAAAAGGTCTACCACATACTCCTGACAAAATGAACTTCCTTGAATAATAAAGAACGTTTATTAAGTGAACTTGTACAGTGAAGAAAAATCAGTGGTGTGCTAATTCTACAACCAAACAATTTCAGTAATTTTGAGAACGAGATAATGAAGCTTTATACAGTCTCTTTTTCAGGATCTTGGAGGCAGATCTGTATTATGGAGAGCAGAAATGGTTATACTATATCTTTTATAATGATTTGCATATTAATGCAAGTTATATTTTTTGTGAGTTCACTCTATATCTATGGATGCTTTCTTATATGTAAACATAAATCATAGTAGATACATGCTGAGTAGATCATATCCTTAAATCTCTTGCCACAAGCATCAAAATGTATCAAAGCTGCTGTTTCCTTTGTGGAGATTAATTTTAAGTTGCAGGTTGTTTTTCTCTGTGACTCATCCCCATGCCTGAGATTTGCAGTAACATGGGACCAGTTTACCATCATGGTCAAAACTCTCAGGGAGCCATCCAAGTTCCAGGTCTGGGGAAAGGGCAATGGACTGATTCACATAAAGAAACATCTCTTCTGAGTCCACAAGTTTAAAGAACTTTTTGATGAGTTCAGTGAGTCCTTGGATGGTTAGGGTTCACACTATAGCCCACTTCTTTGTTTTCATGATGGGGTTGTCTCCCACGGCCTTTTCTTGGTGTCTCTGCCAGTTTCCTCTGTACATGGAGAGACTGCAGCAGAAGAAACTCTAGAGAGTAAATGCTTCTGGAGACACCTCCTAAGTCCTTCACCTCCAGCAGAAGCTGAAGCTGAGGCATGGAACTGCAGCAAAGACTCAGCCTCTTCTGCCATCTTGCTCCATGGGAGGTGAGGGCTGTCCTTCCATTTTCTGATTCATTTTCAAATGAATTTTGAGTGAGGAAGAGCTTGAGGCAATGTTTCTTTTGACACTGAGGTATTACAATGCACTAATTTTGGCCAATGTAGAAAAAGGTTTGCATAAAAGTGGCAGGTCACAAATCCATCCAAAATCTGAGTATCAGCGAGGCTCAAGGTTAGGGCAGATCAAAGTAACTTTGATGCCTCAGGTGCAGGTGTCCAGGAAGCAGGGGAAGATGGAGTCAGAACAGCAGCTAAAGATATAGAGCCCATTTATAAAGCATGTCCCAATATGATGGCAACAGGATTGTTGCAATAGCCTGCCTGAATCTGGGAAAAGGGACAGATGACCAAGGATACACCAAGCGGGTTCTCCCTGGGGCAGTGGAAGGGATGAAATGCCTGTGGAGGGAGCAGCAGGTGACCAGAGGCAAGTGGTCCACCAGACCATCAGGTTTCCAGGAGACAAAGCAGAAGATGCCATGAAGGGGAGGGTGGCACAGAGGCACAGTGGAGAGGGGAGCACAGGAGTGCAAACTTAGGACAGAGAGAAAAGGACTTGGGTTGGACTTTTCTGGGGTCATTCAAAAGGTGCAGGCTTAGAAGCAAGGTCTCACAGCCTTATGACTGGGGATCCATCAATGCATCAAAGATAAATTGAGAGGTTCTTCCAAAATTGACAGGATCCCAGAATGAGAAAAGAGACCTGGGCTGCCCTAGGAGAGGAAGGCCTGGGTCCTGCCAGTAACTCCTCCTCACCTCCCCCTGACCCTCCCTGTCCTCCCACCCCTGTAGCCTGGAGATTCCTGTCCTCATCCTGCAATGGGAGTTGGGCCCAGTGTACAGAACACTCAAGGGTTTCCCCAGAACACATAGTTAAATTGTGCATGAATCCAGCATTTTAAAATACTTTATCTACTTTGAATGAATTTATTTGCAAAGCTTTGAGATAAATAAAATTGAAGGCACTAAATTTTTTTCAAAAGATAAATTCTGACCTATCTTCCAGTGTTGGAATGACTTTTCCTTGCTTCACCATGAAAGAAGGTAACCAAGATGATTACTGATTATGCTGACATAAATGGGGCTTTAGAAAATCGTTGATATTCTCAAATTCATACAATACAGTATATTGAAAAATCACTGATTTATTGAGTTTTCTATAACAATTCAGCAGATTTGAGGATAGATGGTGTCAAATAAATGTTAGCACTTGTCTCTAACCAAACTTGCAATACACAAGAAAGAGAAACAGGTGTTATGAAGATGGGGATTACATTACAACCTCTGTTTCCTAGCATTGTGAATTGTAGAAAGAGGTAAGATGTATCAGACTTATGAGTTTCCAAATTCTGAACCATTCATTACATAGACATAAGCAGCACCCAAAGGCATTGTACAGCTCAACGTCTCCCAATATGAGGAATGCACTGACTCTTATTTATCCACAGCTGGTGATCTCTGCAGACACTGAGGATTGCAGGCCCCCATGTCTCCCCACACTGAGCACTTCGGTAAATCTCAGCTTTTCTGATGGGAAAGCCGGGAACAGTGTGGAGAAAGGGACTATCTTACTCCATTCTGTGAACTCTGTTTACACAGAGAAATCATTTAAATTGGGAACATGTGTCAATACTTTACATTTAGCAATTCTTAATGAGGCAGACATGTAAGCAACAGCATGTAGCACAGCTTCCAGGAATAATGTAATTAAGTTGAATATGATCAATTCCACAGCATCCATGAATAATGCAATTGGGTTGAACGTGATCAATGAAAGTTGTTTGCAGCCAAATGTGTGAGTCTATGTCATCAAAATGAGTAAAATTAAAGTATTTTCTAGTGGTAAAAACAGTACAAAGTGTCCTGGCCATAAGAATGCCCCTCCCATCCCTCCACATATAGGGAAATAAAGCACCCAGGGCCCAGCTGCTCTTATAGGAGGTCATCACCATGGTTGTGTGAAAGACAGGAGACCCAAGGGCCACTCAGAGCCAAGTACTAAGCTGGGAAGTCATACTAAGGCAGAGCAGGTCCTGGGAAACAAGAGTCATTTGATGAGCAATTTTGGCTTGGGTAAACCCAAATAGCCTTGCTATACAGGAAATTTAGGATGGATTATGGAAAAGCAGACAACCAGAGCAGTGCTGGGTCTGACATACACATGTCTGTGTAAGGAGGAGAATTAGATGTGAATTCCATTATGGTTTATAGAATACTGAACCTGGCATAGCCTCCCTCTTGGTTCCAAACTGATTTAGAAAGATTGTCCTGCTTGGAGAAGCCCACTAAGGTCTCTCCCTGAATCTGATTGGAAAAGACCCACCAGGCTACCTTGAGCTGCCCCAGATCACTGATCCTGGAGACCACTGGCAGAGCCATTTCTGCTTCCATAAGGAGAGTCTCTGTGTGAGAATGTTTCCTCTGAATACAATGAAACTTTCCTATTTCAGGCACCTCAGTGGAAAGAACACAGTCTTAAATCTAGAGAGTTTCCCAGGAAGAAAATTAGATTTAGTGGAAGCCCCAGACTGAATAGGAAACCAGCCCTTAACCTCCTTCTTCCCTGTTCCTGGGAGTGGGAACTGTGCTCAGTGGGTGCTGACTATGCTGCATCCTGACCACCTCCAGAACCCTGAAAGGTAGGAGTGAGTCTGGGCAACCCTTGCCTCCCTTCACAGTGTGTGCCTCAGCAACACAGGGCTGTGTGCTTGGCTCTGAACATCCATTCACAGACACAGAGTATTCATGGGAGACCATCTGGGGATGGTGAATTGGCCCTTCAGGGTTATGCATTTTATGTGGAAATGGCAGAATTGCTAATGTCCGAGACACACTGGAGCCCTATTGCCTGTAGGACCCAGTTCTTGTTGCAGCTACTGCAGGTGCATCTAGAAGCTTTCACGGAGAGTGTCAGAGACACCCTGTGCTGTATGAATTCTCACCTTGACTCTACCAGTTGAACACCTGCAAACACAGATATCCTGGTCAGGAAAATGTCCATGCTTATCCCTTGTTTCTCTCACTGATAGCAATTCACATATTCAATGTCTCTTGTTCCCCATAAATTGATCTTTTAAAATAGTGAAGAGAAAACCCAGCTCAGAACTAATGCCATGTTGACTCATCTGTGTTCATTCCTGATCAACAAATTGGAGTACCAGCATATCTTTGGGCTGAGGCTCCTCTCCCAGAGCTGCAGAATCAGGGCTAGGCTGGTTTATATCAGCAACTGGAGGGAAACTATCTGCAAGCCCTCCCACTATACTGCTAGCTCTCATGGTGGAGCCTTGGAAAAGGGAACTGCCCCAGAGCAGCAGGTATGAGTGTCTTGGGGTAGTTGGCAATGACAGCATTTGGGACAATATTATTATATTTGATAGCACTGGAATAAACACTTTGAACCCTTGTTCTTATGTCATTTTTACATATGAACAGATGCAAAATTTCAAACAGAAAGTTATAATGGTTGGCCAATGCCCAAAGTCTATATCTGTTGTTAGTGAGCCCCAGTGCCTGGCCAGTGCTCCTCACCACTCGACCACATGGGTCCCCTGAAACACTAGAGGATAGAGTGGGGCATGCCTAGATAGATTTGTAGCATCCCTCTTTGTGTAATGACACCATTGTGTGATGTTATTGCTTCCTTAGTATCTTCCTAAAAAATATTGAGAGAATGCAGATGTATTGAAAGTACTGCCTGGCATTTCACAGGGCATGATTTATCTCTCTATCTCTCCATCCTATTCATCTATTCATTTGTTTCTTTCTTTCTTTTTTTTAAATGTTTTTTTTTGTTTTTGTTTTTTATTTGTAAAATGATATAAAAATACATATGCATATATGTGCATTTGTTTACATAAATGTTATTTGTTATATATATATATACATTTTATAAAGGTGCCTAGATTACCCAAATATTACTCAGAAACTACAGGGATTCCCATGCTCCCCACCGCCCACACCCCCCAAAACACCCCACACAACCATTCCCCATCTGTGTGGTACTACACCCACAATGGATATACACATCCTGGGGCCTTGCCACCGAGCATAGACCACAGTTCACATCACAGACCACACTCTTTCCCACCCAGTTCTGCATGGTATATTCTGATGGAAAATGGCCTACATTCGTCGCTGCTTCGCCACTCAGAACAACCCCCAAAGTCCCAAAAAAGCCCGAGTATTTCAACTGCCCCTCCTCTCCCTGCCCCAAAAATGTCCATTGGCCACCAGCTCCACCTCACTGTTACAATTTCTTCCATTGCTTGAATCACAATATGTCTACAACAGAACACCACCAATTCTACTCTATTCCACAGCTCCTTCCCCCATCCTGAGGGGACTTGGAAGGTGATGTCCACTCCACCTCCAAGTGAGAGAGGGCTTATCAGCATTATTAAAACATAATTGACATATGATAATTATCATATATCTAAGTGTAACATTTGGTAAGACTTTACATATATGTACACATGTGTAACCACGCTGATAGTGAACTCCCAAAAGTTTTCAATCATTACTCTATAATTTCTGCCTCCCACCCTTTTCCTTCTCTCCAAAGAAAAATTTAGCTTCTGTTTCTTAAAAAGAAAGTTTTATTAAAATATAAACCATATACCATAAATTTCCTCTACTTCAAGCATATAATTTAATTGTTATTATTGTTTACAAAAATATGTGTTACCAACACCAGAATCTGTATTAGAATATTTTCATTAACTCATGAAGAAAAACACCCACTCTACCTAACCTCCTCCTATTTTTCTACTTCCCATTTAGCCCCATTAAACAATAAACCTACTTTTTATCTCTATAGTTATCCTTATTCTTGGCATTGATATGAAAAGAAATAAGTTACATTTTAATTCATGACTGGCTTCTTTTAGTTATCATATAGTTTTCAAGGTTCATCTATGTGATAGCAGGTATCAATACTTCATTTCTATTTTATAACAAAATTAATTATTTGTGTGACATTTGTACAACACAACGTTCTAACTTTGACCACTTTAACATGTACAATTTAAGGGATATTCATTGAATTCACAATTTTATGCTACAATCACCAACAAACATTACCAAACTTTTCATCACATCAAACAAATTAACTATACCCATTAAGAATACACTCTTCATCTGATCCTGAATCTGGGAACCCCTAATCCCTTTCCTGTACCTATGAATTTGTGTAGTCTAGGCATTCCATGTAAGTGAAATCATACAGTACTTTCCCCTTTGTATTTGATCTATTTAATTCAAATGCACATTTCAATGTTCATCCATGTTATACCATGTGTCTTCCCTTTGTGCAAGTGAACAATATTCCATTGTGTGTAACCATGTGTTTATCCACTCATCTGTTGATGGAAATTTGGATTGATTAAAACTTTTAGCTTTCATAAATGATGCTGCTATGAATTTTGCTGTACAAATAAATATTTGACTTCTTGTTTTTGATATTTTGGGGTATATATCTAGAAGTGGAATTGTAGGTTCACATGATAGGCTTTTTCTTTAATAATTTGAGGACCTTCAGGTCTGTTTTTTAAAGTCTTGATTATTTAACATTCCCACCAGCATTGAAATAGGGTTACTATTTATCCATATCCTCTCAAAGAATTTTTGCTATCATAATTTTTTATTCTACCCTTCCTTGTGGGTGTGAAATGGTATTTTATTATAGATTTGATTTATATTTCTATGATGTCAAATCATGCAACACTATTTTCATTCACTTAACCATTTGTACATCTTCTTTGTGCCATTTTTTGTTGAGATGTAAGCAATTAATATATTCTAGATACAAGTCCATTAACAGATGTATGATTTATAAATATTTTTCCCATTCTATTGGTTCTACATTACACTCAATGTTTATTTCCTTAAAGCACAAGTTGTTTTTTTATTTTTTATTTTTGAATTTATTGAAGTATATTACTCATACATGAACATAAACAATAAGTTTATAGTAATAGTTGTGAACTTACAAAACAAATATACATAATATCATACAGGGCTCTCATACATCACCTTCCCACCAATATCTTGCATTATTGTTAAACATTTTTAACTAATGATTAAAGACCATCCTCAAAATTTTGCTACTAACCAAATTATTCTTCCCCAACCCACCCTATTATTATTTTTTATATATTTTTTACATGAACATACATAAACAATAAGTATATAGTAAAAGTTGTGACCTTACCAAGCAAACATTCATAAAATATACAGGGGTCCCATACATCAACCCTATACCAACACCTTGCATTGTCATGAGACATTTGTTAAAAATTATGAAAGAATATTGTCAAAATCTTACTACTAATTATAATCCTTTTCTTACATTTGGCGTATTTTTCCTCCAACCGACCCTATTATTATTTTTAAAATATATTTTTATAACAGAAGTTGTAAACTAACAAAACAATCAAGCACATGTGCAGAATTCCCAAACAACACCACTCTATCAACATACCACACCATGGTGGAATATCTGTTACAGATTATAAGGTAATATAATATGATTATTACCAGGTCCACAGTGAATATTTGGCATGCATTTTCCATACTCCCCCATTATCAGCACAGTATATCTTTGGCATAGATGTAAGAATATTACACAATTACTGTTACCCACACTGCATACATCACTCCAGTTGTATTTCTCCTATGCTTCTCCACATTCTCACCAACCTGCAACACTGATGTACATCTACTCTAGCTCACAAAGGACACTCTTGCATCTGTACCATCAACCACTATTCTCATCCACCTCTGGGTTTACTGTGCTATTCAGTCCCTAGATTATTCACTAGCTTTCTGTCAATTGGCATTTACATCGCTAGACTATCAGTTTCAGCCACATCCCCATTTATAAACACCCTGTTACACACTAATGTGTTACCATCTACTCTGTACATGTCCACACTTTTATGTTAAGGCTAATTAAAACTTCTACATACACTAAATATCAGTAGTCTATCTCAGTGCTCCTCTCATCTCTTTAAGAATCCACCACCAGCCACGAGATCTTGAAGATATCTTCCTACATTTTCTTCTAGAAGCTTTATGGTTCTTGCTTTTATATTTAGGTTTTTTATTCATTTTGAGTTATTTTTTGTATAGGGGGTGAGATATCCTTTGCTATGGATATCCAGTTTTCTCAGCACCACTCATTGAATGGACTGTTCTGCCTGACATGGGTGGTTTGACAAGATAGTAAAAAAATCACTTGACCATAGATGTGATGATCTGTTTGTGAACCATCAGTTTGGTTCCATTGATCTACAAGTCTGTCTTTATGCCAGTAACATGCTGTTTTTATCACTGTAGCTAGGTAATACAAATTAAAGTCCAGAAATGAGAGTCTTCTAACTTTGGTTTTCCATTTTAAGATGTTTCTCGCTATTCAGGACCCCTTACCATTCCAAACAAATTTGATTACCATGTTTTCTATTTATTTAAAAAATGCTGGTGGAATTGTCATTGGGAATGCATTGAATCCACATATCAACTTAAGTGGAATTTATATCTTAATGATATTTAGTCTTTCAATCCATGAGCATGGAATTTTCTTCCAATTATTTAGGTATCTTTAAACTTTCTTTTAACAATGAGTTGTTCCTACTCTACTGCTCAATGGACTCACCCAAGTTACTTGGTGAGGAGATGATGATGGACAATGGCCATCCCAGGGAATGGAGAGAGCCTGCAGCTGCAGGCAGGATAATCCCATCCACTGTATCCATAGGATATAAGACCCCTCTCACTTGGAGGTGGGGTGGACATCACCATCTCAAACTCCTCAGGATAGGGGGAAGAGCTATGGACTAGAGTGGACTTAATGGTATTCTGTTGTAGACATATTGTGATTCAAGTAATGGAAGAAATTATAACAGTGAGGTGGAGCCAGTGGCCACTAGACACTTTCAGGGCAGGGAAGGGTAAAGCAGTTGTAATACAGGGGCTTTCTCAGGACTTGAGAATTATCCTGAGTGACATTACAATGACAGATATAGGCCATTTTACATTAGCATATAATATACAGAACTGTGTGGGAGAGAGTGTGGTCTACAATATGAACTATGGTCCATGCTTAGTGGCAAAGCCCCAAGATGTGTATATCCATTGCAGGTGATGTGCCACACTAATGAAAGATGCTTATGAGGGATGTTATGGGAGGTGTGGGAGGTGGGGAACATAGGAATCCCTGTAATTTTTGTATAACATTTATGTAATCTAAGCATCTTTTAAAATATATTTTTAAAAAACCTAAAAAAAAACCCCAAAAAACAATGAGTTGTAGTTTTCTGAATACAAGTGATTTATATCATTGGTTAAGTTTATTCCTGAGTATTTGGGTTTTATCTCTCATATTTTATGTTTACCACTGTTTTGACACTTTTAGTTACTTTTATTGTTATAATCTTCATTTCTAGACTCTCTTTCAAGTTTTTTCTCCTGTCTTTTCTTTTCAGGCTGTAGCACACCCTTTAGTATTTTCTGCAAACCAGGTTTCTTGGTTACAAACTTCCTCTGTTTCTGTTTATCTGTGAATATTCTAAACTAGCCCTCATTTTTGAAAGGTAATCTTGTCCGATATAAGATTCTTGGCTGGAAGTTTTTCTCTTGCAGTATCTTAAATATATCATACCACTGTCTTCTTTCCTCTATGGTTTCTTGTGAGAAATCAGCACTTAATCTTATTTGGTATCTCTTATATGTTATGCATTGCTTTTCCCTTGATGCTCTCAGAATTATCTTTTTATCTTTGGCATTTGTCACTCTGATTATGTGTCTGGAAATTGTTCTATTTGAGTTTTTCATTTGAGAGTACATCGTGCTTCCTGGACATGGATATCTATGTCCTTCAATAGGGTTGGGAAATTTTCTACCATTATTTCTTCAAATATTCCTTCTGCCCCTTTTGCCATCTTTTCTCCTTCTGGGATACCCATGACATGTATGCTTTCACATCTCTTGCTGTCCTTTATTTCCTTGAGACCTTGTTCAATTTTTTCCAATATTTTCTTCATCTGCCCTTTTATATGTTCACTTTCAGAGGCTATTTCTTCAGGCTCACGAATCCTTTCTTCTGTCTCCTCAAATCTGCTATTATATGATTCCAGTTATTTTAAATTTCATTTATTGCACCTTTCATTCTTACCAGATCTGCTATTTTTCTATGTATGCTCTCAAATTCTTCTTTGTGCTTACCCGATGTCTTCTTAATATCCTTAATTTCTTTTGCCATTTCATTGAATTTATTAAGGAAGTTTGAATATCTATGATTAGTTGTCTCAACTTCTTTATGTCATCTGGAGGCTTATCTCGTTCCTTTAACTGGGCCATATCTTCCTGTTTCTTGGTGTGGTTTGTAATTTTTTGTTGGTGACTTGGCATCTGGTTTACTAGAGTATTTATTCTGGATGCAGTTTTACTCTTTAGGGCTTCCTGCCCTTTCTCCCTTGCTTGGTGTGTAGTAGGAGCCAAGGAAGTAGTTGGTGCTATAAGCTGTGGAAGCTCAATCTGTCCTCATTGTCCCTAGGACCAAAGAAGCATTTCTCAACTTTCTTCTTTGCCAGCAGTAGGGACAGAGCCACAGATGTGTGGAATAATCCAACTCATGCAGGCCTAGACTGTAGTTGCCCAGAGAGACTGATGAAGCTTCACACCCCTTTCTCTCCTGCCTGGTGCAGGGATGGAGCTGCAGGTGTGGGCAGTGATCTTTGAAGTGCAGGTCCAATATGACTACAGTTGCCCTGGTAGACTTCCAGGTATTCAGTCTGTGCCAGCTAAATGTACCTGCAGCTACCTGGATAGGTTCATGCAGGGCCCATCAACTTCCTCCCTGCTAAAGGTGGGGCTGAAGCCTAGGCTAGGCTTCAGGCCAATCTGGGTGAAAGAAAGCAGTTTCTACCATCACTGTGGTTTTCAGCCAGGCCAGCTTTCCCTCCTGCTGGGGGTGGAGTCAAAATGGCATCTACCAGCCTCCTTCTGACTTGGACAGGTTCAAACTTTAGCTGTTCTTAGAGTTATATTTTGGCCAGCTAAATTTACTAATTAGTAGCTGAAATTGGTGGCCAACCATCTCTCCCACCCCTGTTTTTGGGAAGTGGAGCTTCCAATTCCTACCACAGAATAGCTCCTGGATTGGCTTATGCTGCCAAAGTAAGGTGATCACTGGCCTCCACAGGCATGGCCTATAATTTCCCAGAGAGCCTGGTGCAGCTCCCTCCAGCTTCCTCCCTGCCTGAAGTAGGCCTGGGGCTTAGGCTAGAGTGGCAATCTGATCTAGATGGAAAAAAAAGCCAGTCCTACAAGCACTGTGATTTTCAATCAGCCCCACTTTCCCTCATGTCAGGCGTGGAGTTAAAGATTGCAGTCACTGGCCTCTTTCTGAATTGGACAGTTTCAAACTTTAGCTGTTCTTAGGATTATACTTTAGCCCACCAAATTTACTAATCAGCAGCTGAAGTTGGTTCCCAACCATCTCTTCCTCCCCCATTTTGGGAAGCGGAACTTTCAATTCCAGCTACAGAACAGCTCCCAAGGCTGCTTGTACCTCCAGTGGAGGATGGGCACCGGCCTCCATGGTATGGAGTGCTCTACTTATGAATCTTCTCTGCAGATGGGCAGTCTCCTCCTTCCATTCTTTCAAGGATGTTGCAGGATGCACTTCTGGTCTCCTGAAGTCCCCAAACAAGTGCTCTAGATAGCTGTGGGTGATCGCCAACTGCCCCATAGCAGGAATTGATTCTAGAGGCTCTTTACTCTGTCATCATCTTGCTGGTTGTTCCTCACTAGTTATTGATTTTAATAAAGTCAGATTTAACTGTTTGCAAATTTGTTAGAGTGAGTCTCCCAGGGAACAGATGACTACTGTATTGCATGCTTTTCCTGAAGAAGCAGGAAGAAGATCTCCCCAAAACCAGCACCAAACATGCAAAGCAAACCAAACTTCTCTCCCCAAGTTGTGCTTGGGGGAAAGGGTGAACATCCATTGTAGAATTACACTGTCAGCAGCCTCCCTTACTCCAAAGAACAAAAAATTAACCTGCATGTGAAAAGCAAACAAAACCAGTCTTCTGTTGGAAAACTGTTAATTATCAAAATATACTGAACATATCCAAAAACTGATGCCACAGAGGTAAGAAAAATCTTAAAATCTAGAGAGAATGGTGCTAATAAAGAGAAATAAGACCCCAACTAAAACCTATTTGGGTCCAGTATAGACAGATTACATTTAAGTTAGTAAGAAGGATAAACTAGTAATTGCTAATAAATTTCTAAACTCTGAGTGTGATAAATTTGCTAGAGTGAATCTCACAGGGGCCATATCCATACTGTCTTGCTGGCTTTTTCTCCAAAATTAGGGAGAGTACAACAAAACACTTCACATAACAAAACAAACAAAAATCATAATAAATTATTCCCCAGTGGTGTTTTGGGAGAGTGGCAGCAACTATTGTGGAAATGCACCCACAATCACCTCCTTAGTTTCACTACAAAACAAAGCAATTATTCTGCATGGGAAAAGCAAATGAAACCAATATCCTATGGGCACCAGTTGGATCCAATAGAAAGTGGAAGGAGACAGAGTTCATCATGGAACATATGTCCAGAACCACCCCCACCTTCACTAAGGAATAAAAGCCTTAACCCACAGATGAAGTTCTCTGAAAAAAATAGCTAAAGACAATGCAGCTTAGTCTGCAGTATCTGGAAAAATGCACACTCTATACCAGGGAGGGACAGAAATATATGACAGGCCAGGTCTTGCCTCATGAGGAGGGACAGGGACACTTGGATGATATTCCCATCAATGTCTATCCTGCCTCTCCCCTGGAATATTCTATTCAGAGAGTATGATAGACAAGTAGCCAAATAAACTTCAGGAGATTGACATGTTCTGAAAATGTTTCCCTGCCCTTGTACTGAGTCCTATAGGCATACATTTGCTTGCACAACTGGGAACAGAAACTCTCTTTAACACAAATCACACTGATGAGAAAGCTGTTTCACACATGGAGATGCAGAGCAGGGAGGAGGCACTTGGAGGCATGCTGTGCTTCCCTGAATGCACTGGATCATGATGTCAAGCACACATCTGAGTAGGTCAGTCCTCTCTGTCAGGACCCTGAGGTCAGCTCTGCCTTTGGAAGCCTCTGGATGTGTGGGGAAGTTTAGAGGGTCACAAGTTCTTTCTGATGACCTGACCTGTTTCATAACTATTATAGGGAGCTTCATATTATATTTATAGAAAACATTTGATGATGTTAAGGAAATAGAATATATGATAAATGATTGATTGGTAGAGGCATGAAAAATTAAAAGAAAGGGTTTAAGTAAATATAAATGTTTAAGGAATGCTCTTTAGATTTTTAAGATGATGTATATCAATTATATATTAAAAAGCTGTGCATATGATATAATGATGGCATTTTATATAATAGAATCATAATTTAGAAGGGACATAATATAAGTGCAGGGAACTGGTCTTTGATACATGAGACTGAAAGAACAAAGTAAGTCACTTGCATATTTCTCCTAGAGAGGATCATGCTTTCCAATTCCTTCTCCTTCCAGTTGAGGAAAAAACCAGTCTTCTGAGGGTTAATTTGCCTGGGCAGTCTCAGAAGTTTAAGTTAAGGTGAGAGAAGTAACTTCACAGCAATGGTAAATGCAAATTTTGTCCACATTTTCTAGTTTATTAATAAGGTAAGAGTAATTCCCACAATTTACATAAAACTTTATATGATATATATGTATGAATGTATTCAAACATACATTCCTTAACATTTAAAGAAACTGTTCTATGTTTGAATCATGGGTACATCATGGCACTGCTTAGAAAGGATGCAATGGCTGTTCTCTGGGGGTTACATGTTGAGAAGCAAGAAGAGGCAACCTAAAGTAAGGATAAGAAACTCCTCTCCATCTTTGCCCTGAACCAGCTTCTGGGGTTGGACCACCCATGCCCCCTGGCTGTCATAAGGTTCCCCTGCAGTGCAACCACCTCCTGTGCCCTGGAGAGGAAGTTCTTGGCTGGGCTCACAGTGAATTTCCCTCACTGTGTCTCTTGCACAATAATATGTAGCAATGTCCTTTGTTCTCAGGCTTCTTAGTTTTAAATAATCTTCATTCTTGGAGATGTCCCTGGTGATGCTGAGTTGAGACTGAAGAGATGGGCTACAGTTGGTGCTTCCACCACTATCTATCCTGCCTACCCATTCCAGCCCCTTTCCTGGAGCCTGGTGGATCCAATCCATGTAATAGTCAGTTAAAGAGAATCCAGAGGCTCTGCAGGTGAGGGACAGGTTTTGGGAGGGCTTCACCAAGTCAGGTCCCAGCTCCTTCAGCTGCATCTGGGACAGGGCACCTGAGGACAAGGAGAACCACAGTTAGTCCTGTGCTCAGCGGCAGCATCTCCATTACCTTCATGTCTGAATCCTGATACACTCACATCTGGGAGCTGCCACCAGAAAAAGGAAGAACCACAGGGGTTTCATGTTCTTGTGGATGTGGTCCATGATGCTCAGGAAATATTATCCAAACTGAGGAGGAACCTGAACTTAAATAAACATTTGCTGTGGTTTCATCTGTTCACTCACATGGTGATTTGCATTTAAGAGGCAACTTTATATGTAAAATGAAAGAGGGTGAGGGAGATCCTTTTCTGAGGGGCACGAGGGGTGGTTTGCTGGCTGAGCCCACACAGTCCTCTCCCTGGGTTGGCCCTCACACAGCCCAGTTTTCTCTACTTCCAGGCAGATAAAGTGTTAAATGGGGAGTCAGATGTAGCCAAGGATCAAGAAAGGCTGTAAAAATATGTTCATTGTGCCCCTACTCCCAGGGATTATATATACATATATATATATATATGTATGTATGTATTTGCATATGTCTGTTTACATACATTTCTATTTCATATATATGAAATATATAATATGCATATAAGATATAATATGTATATATTCCCTGGCAATTTTGATTATAATGGATTCTATCTGATTTTTGAATTAATAGTGGAGGAAAGTATGCTTGGTGCCACTTTCTCCAATTTGTTGATGTCATTCCTCAGTTGTAATTTCATGTGTGAAACTTTAGTGAGTTGTTATCTATTTTCATTACTCATATTAGCGGTATAATTCCCTCTGGGAGCCAGAAAGGGCCAGTGTGTGCCCTCCCCTCTGACCACCATCACTACTCCAAGCACTGTTTGCAATCTCTTGCCCCTGACAAGTCTTACCTTTGCTACTGGGACAGATCAACCTCACTCACCATCAGCCTCTTCACCTGAACATTGACTGACTTTGATCCAATCATCCATGAATATATCTTTCTAGGTTATCATATGATTAACACAATATGCAACATGAAAGAAGCATATTGCATTCTGGCTCTTCTATAATATTAGGTAAAGTTTAAATAATACGTTTGGTAAGACCTTCATCTCCAGCCTGGTTCCAAGTTGATGTCGCAGCACATGAGGTGAAAAGGAATTGGCCTGGACACTAAAGTCACCCATGTTTATAGCAGGATTTGGGGATTCAGAAGAACATCATAAGGCAAGGTCCAAGTTAGGATCTGGTACATGAGGAATTCAGGAAGTTCATGCATGGAAGTGCTGTGAGGGCAGGTGCCAGTGGGAAAATGAAACCCACATGTGGAGTGAATTTTGTAATCATGAGGAGATTGTGCTGAAAATCAAAGTGCATTTTTTTGGGTGACATATTTCCACATCTCACTGTTTATTACATTGATTGTGAGGTTGGCATTTGGTTACATCAATTTATATGGAAGAACTTCTGCGTATATTGTTTGTTTCACAAAACATTATAGCATTTATTTATCAATGAAAATGCCCAAATTTAAAAGCATTAATGAAATTTCACTGAATCTCTGTCTTATGCCATGTAGCAGAGTCAAGATAAGGTTTATGAGATCCTTCTCCTCAGATGAAAATAGAAGTCATAAGAAGAAAACCCAGATGCTGAAAGGAGCTCCTTATACTCCTCTTGCAGATGCTCCTTGTCCAGTCCCATAGACTACATGCTCTTGTTATCCCCAGCACTTGTCCCTGGTTCTGGCCCTGGACTTGGTGGCCCTGAGCTCCCCTGCAACTGCCCTTCATCCTGGTCCCTGGGATGAGTGCTTATGACTTCTACCTACCCCTGTTCCTGACCCCTTCACTCCATGGCCCTGACAGTCTCCTGCACCTGGCCTTGGCCTTAGTGTTCCTGATCTCCCCCTGCACCAAACCAATTCTGGCCCCGAGACACCCCCTGCACCAAACCAATTCTGGTGCTGATTGCCCCCTGCACCTGCCTTTCTCTGGAGGCTGGGCTCCATGGTTCTGAGGTCTCCCTGCACCTTTCTCAGGTCCTGTCCTTTGGACTCAGTTGTGCTGAGTTCCCATGTACCTGTCCTTGGTCCTGGTCCCTGGTCTCAGTGGTCTAGACTTTTCCCTCCACCTAACCCTGGTCCACATCCCTGGGCTCAATGATCCTGAGATCCCATAGCACCTGCCCTGTATCTGCACCTTGGCTTGGTCATCTCTAGCTTCCCCTCAACTGTTCCTTGAACTGGTCCTGGGGCTAAATGTTCCTGACTTCCCCCTATGCCTATCATGGCCCTGGACCCTGAGCTCAGTGTTCCTGAGGAACCCCTGCAGTCAGTTCTGCTGGTTCTGTGTCAGGAGAGCAAGGATAACAGGATCACTTAAGCACAAATTCTCAAGAGGCTGGGCCCACAGAGCTCAAGAGTAAAGGGCTAGCCCAGAGTGGAAGGCTGAAACCTGGGCAGAGATCAGTGGCCTCTTGTTTCATGACATGGCAATGTGCCAGGATGAATCATAGCTGAGTTTGGTGATAAAGCATCTCTAATGGTGCCTCAATGTGGACTTTTCATGGTCTTGGAAATGTAAGCCATTACCCCAAATAAATCCCTTTACAAATCTGGTACTTTGCATCAGTGCCATTTGGCAAGCTAAAACAAATTGTATATATATTGGGGAGAAGAAATAAAACTATCTTTATTCATAGATAACACAATTATCTATATAGAAAATAACAATATATTGTCATAAATCTCAGTATCCTAATAAACTGAAAAGCAGGTATAGCATGTCACAGGATAAAAGATTATCCTGTATATTTTAAAAATAAATAAAAATATATTTAAAAAAAGACCAAGTAATCCAGTTGGGCATAATCTTTAAATAGATATTTCTCCAAAGAGGAAATACAAGTGACCAAAAAGCACATGAAAAAATATTCCATAACACTAGCTATTAAGTAAATGTAAATCAATACAACAATGGGATATCATATCATATCACATAGAATGGCCATTATTAAAAAATCAGAAATCAATAAGTGCAGGAGCGAATGCGGAGAAATAGGAATACTCTTTCACTGTTGGTGGGATTGTAAAATGGTGCAGCCTCTGTGGAAGACAGTTTGGCAGTTCCTGAGGATGCTAAATGTAGAACTGCCGTATGATACAGAAATTACTCTACTAGGAATATATCGAGAAAATTGTAAACAATGACACAAATAAGCATCTGCACACCTATGATCATAGTGGCATTAATCACAATTGTCTAAAGATGAAAACAACCCAAGTAGCCATCAAACAATGAATGCATAAGCAAAATGTGGTATATACATAAGATGGAATACTATGCTGCAGCAAGAAAAATGAAATTGGGACACATATAACAACATGGATTAATCTTGAAGACATTATGCCAAGTGAGGTAAGCCAGACACAAAAGGACAAATATTGCATGGTCTCATTATATATGAAGAATTAATGCATGAGTTCAAACCTAGAGTATAGGTTATTAGGAGATAAGAGGAGGGTTGAGAAGAAATACTGATCCATAATATATGTAGTAGTTTTAATTAACTGTACTGTAAAGTGTGGAAATGTATGGAGTAACACATTACAGTGAGTAACAGCTTGCTTAGAAAAGAAATTGTGGCTGGAAAGAGTAGTCTAGGGATGTAAATATCAATTGAAAGAAAGCTAAAGAATAATCTAGGGACAGAATAACACAGTGAACCCATTGGTGGATGAGAATGTGGTTCATGGTACAGACACAAGAGTGCTGTTCTGTGAGCTAGAGCAGATGTACATCACTATTGCAGGGTGGTGGAAATGTGGAGAAGCATGGGGAAAATTAAATTCATGTGAAATATGGACTGAGGTTAACAGCAATATTGTTATATTCATTCATCGATGAAAAAGATATGCTGTGCTGATAATGGGGGAGTATGAAAAAAGTGTGCCAAATATATGCTATGGATCATGGTTGGTGGTGGTAGTCTGATATTATCTCATAATCTGTAGCAAATATTCTGCCATGGTGTGTTGTGTTGATGAAGGGGTGCTGTTTGGGAATTCTACATATGTGCATGATTGTATTGTAAGTTTACAACTTCTGTATTAAAAATATTTTGAAAAATAATAGTGTGGGTGAGGGAAAACACACCATATGTTAGATATAGACTACAGTTAGTACTAATATTTTGACAATATTCTTTCATACATTATAACAAATGTCTCCAAACAATGCAAGGTGTTGTTGGTGGGTTGATGTATGGGACCCTTGCATGATCTTATGCTTGTTTGTTTTCTAAGTTCACAACTTTTACTCTACACTTATTGTTTATGTATATTCGTATAGTAATAATATACTTCAATAAAATTTTTAAAAAAATGCTATTCTTGAACAGAGTTTACTTGATTTCTGTTCCCTAAGCATTTAATAGCAATTATTTCTTTGCAATTACCCATTGGCAATGGCTATTATTGCTGCCAAAGCCTGTGCTTCCAGGGATTTTCTCTGATGCCATTGGAGGCCACTGTTTGGAAATAAAATTTAACCTGAAAGCTATTGTTACAATAGAAAGCTTCCAGACAGGATGTTACTTGTTGGTCCTAAGCATGCCCATTCATCCTTGCCCCCAGGTAAAACAGCAGTGGAACTTTTTCAGAAATCTAGATGAGTCTATCCAGTGTAACTAGAAAACAAAATTAAGTTTTGAGATTTTGATGTTATTAACTTATTTTTCTCTCTTCCTTCCCTTCCCTCCAAGAATCACTGCATTTATTTTCTCCATTGCTTAGTTGATTTTTTGAAACTGTCAAAGGGGTTATTATTAAAAATATATAAATATAGAAGATACTTGTACAATGAGACAACCTCTTCATTTTTATTCAAAGTAATAATAAACTTAATTCAAGCCTTTTTAAGCAGAATTGATAGCTGTACATGGAAGAGTGAGCTGATTGCAGCACCAGATGTAGCAGGGACAGAAGCAGCTCTATACACTGATCAGAGCTTCAATATGCAGGATGCTAATTTAAATTTATACTTAGAACTAATTCTGATGGGAATGTTTACCTAAAAATAATATAAACAATGATTTATGTATATTACTGTGAATCAATTAATAATTTCAATAATTATCTTCATATCATTTTCTCTTTACCCTGCACTCTGCTATATTCAGTCATTTGTACATAGTGAATAAGTGAATCCTTGTCATATAAATAAAGCGTGCATGTGACCCCTTATCCTTCAGGTGCAATTCTAGGGATTTCTCACAACATATCATGAAAACCATTAGACATTAGTTTATAATTGTGTTTCACAGCTTGCAGACAATCTCTGCATATAATTTACCCTAAAATATCTCTAAAGATAGATATTATAAATAATGATTACAATGATTCTCAATCAATAAATAAACAAATGAATATATGAATTTCCAAAATATGCCCTCTAAATCTTCAATTCTTTGCAGAAAAGGCAAAAAATCATTTGCTTTTACAATTTGATGTGTAATAATCTAGTTATCCCAGGAGAAATTTACTTTCTGTGCTAGCCTCCTGCAACGTGTGTACTATTTAAAAATAGTCTCAGTTTTACAATCTCTCTTTACCTGTGCATGAAATTTTACACGGTCATCCTTTTAACAGAAAATTGCATTAGCAAATTCATAGTGCTGGCATTCCTTTACTTCTTTGTTTGCTTTTATGAAAAATAACAGTAATGTGAATTGGAGATGGAGGAAATGTAATGCTTAACCCCATTTTTAAAATTTTTAGTACTTACTGATTTATTTTTCATTAGCATTGTTACCATTATAAGAATCACTATTTTACAAATATTAAATTCAAGAAGTAGGTGATTTTACAAATTTTGTAGAAAATGGAGAGTCAAAATATATGTGAGGCTCTCCATATCTACATAGCAAATAAATGGCAGAGTCAAGCTATAAAACATATATTCTCCTGTATTCCCAAAGATTTAACTCTACTCTGCTTACACATAAATTCAAGCTAGAAACCTACAATTGATTGGTGATTGTGAAATGAAATGCATTCACTCAGTGTTCCAAGTGTGAAATCCTGTTGCATTTTTGTAATTCACCCTAAAATATTTTTATGTTTTCATAATATGGTAGAAGTAGTCTGATATGGAATTTAGTGAGGAAAAAATTAAGCAATTATTTTCAACATCTCATCTACATGAAGCTGGCTTAAATGGATTAGAGCTTCCTATAAATATTGAAGTTAGCGATTTTAATCAGGTTCATCATACAATGCTATGAGTAAGTTTTTGGTAAACTTCTTGGTATTAAACAACCACAATTACTTTTTTTCCCCTATCTGGTTGCCACATCGTCTTTTTGCCATGCAAGGGGGGGCCTGTGCCTCTCCTTGCCCTGCAGGTTTGGGATGCCTTTTTCCATTTTTTTTTTTTTAATTACCAGAAGGTCTTGGGGATTGACCCTGGGTCCTCCATATAGTAAACAGAAGCTCATTTACTTGAGCTCCAGATGCTTGCCAACAACTATTTCTGAAGCAGTTTTTGAAGGCTCTGGAAAATAAAAAGGAACAAAGAGAGAGATATTTATTACTCTTGAGAACAGGAGGCCAGTCTTAAAGTGACAGGCGTCCTGCCTTCTTACACTTAGCAGAGCTTCTCTATAAATAGTTACAATTGTGAGGAGAAAAAGGAAACACAGAGCAGGAATGTGGAGAGCATTAACACTGAGAATTAATAAGTGGTAGATAAGCAAGTCTGAAAAGCACATACTGCGGTTTCAGGGCAACAAGGAAAGTAGACAGCTGAAGGAACTTGAGAGGAAAACATTCTGCACTTGAGGGTTAAGTAAGGGTTTCACTAAGCGATTGTGAAAGGGAACTTTATGAAGAAATAAGTGTGATAAAACATCCATTAACAACTCACACACATCAAGCACTGGCTTTATATCTCACCTTATTCAAGCTTTTGAAATATGCTCAGATTTTATGGGAAAACAACAGAATTTGACACAAAACAGAATAATAAATACATTAAATTTAGTGAAGCTGTTATTAATATATAAATACTTTCCCCACAGGTAGTGTCTACCTATCAAGAGTTACAAGTGATTCTTTTTGAACAGAGAAAACTAAGCACATGTGTAAGTTCAAGGAGTACATGATAAATGTATGAGGACATTCAGTGGAAACATTTAGTGGTTATGGAATGGATTATAAATGATTATAAAATTTTTAGATGTTCTGTTTAAATAGTTCCCTCCCATCTCTACTAAGATTCTGCAGAGTCATCATATAAATATTATAATTATGGAATATTTCTAATGAGGGAGGAATGCATAGAAATTACCTATATTAAATCTTTTAATCTTCCAGGCAAACCTTTAACTTCCAATAGATCCATTTTATAACTAGTGATAGAAATAAATGCAAACATAAGCATAAGCCCTTAAATATTATATTTTACTGCTACTCCCTATCCTGGAGACCAAAAGAAACAGAGGAAACATTATCTTATCACCTTCTATCCAAAAAAAAATTAAGAGAATAAAAATATATTAATGTGATTCCATAAATATTCTTAGGCTACTTCCTTCTACATTTTGATCCTTCCTTAGGGATTATTTGTCTGACTCTTCATGGCCAAGGGAAATGTTCCTAAGATGCCCAACTCCACCACAGTGACTGAATTCCTGCTCACAAGATTTTATGATATGTGGGAGCTCAGAGTCTTACATGCCAAGTTATTCCTACTAATGTCTTTGGATGATGGGGAATCTTCTCATTGTCACAGTAATCACATTTGATTCGAGCCTTCACACCCCAATGTATTTCTTCCTTAGGAATCTGTCTGTGTTGGACATGTCCTACAATTCTGCCTCCTTTCCTTAATCCTATAATCTATAGTTTTAGAAACAAGCAAATAAAGGAGGTTGTAAGGCAAATTGTGAGGAGAATATTTATTCAGGAAAAAGATAGGATAATGATTTGAACTCATTCTCATTTTGATGACATGAGTTAAAATATGATTAAAAATTCATTTCCCTTCACATTTTCAACTTTTTTTAAAAAATTATTTATTTATTTATCACCCCCCCCTTGCTGCTTGTGTTTCACTGTGTCCATTCGCTGTGCGTTTCTTCCGTGTCTGCTTATCTCCCCCTTGCTGTGAGGTCCTGCTGCATCAGCCCACCACATAGCGCGGGCTGGCCTGCTCTCACAAGGAGGCCCTGGGAAGTGAACCCGGGGCCTCCCGCATGGTAAACAGGGGCTCTATCGATTTAGTCACACCCGCTCCCTGCTGTGAGGTCTTGCTGCATCAGCCCACCGCGCCACGTGGGCCAGTCGGCCTGCCCTCACAAGGAGGCCCCGGGAAGTGAACCTGGGGCCTCCCATATGGTAAATGGGAGCTCTATCCATTGAGCCACACCCGCTGCCCCACATTTCCAACTTTGATTAACTAAATTGACAACTGAAAGTGGAATACAAGAAGAATCTGAGAAAGCTGTGGTTAGTGAAAGAGCAATGATAACATTCCTGTTTTTTATTAATGTGGCAACAGAAATTGTAAAATATAATTATTATTCAAAGACAATATTAGCATTTATAAAATGAAAAACCACTGCTATATTGAGAAAGAAAAAGATTAAGATGACATGTATTGCAATCATTAAACTCTCTATTTCAAGGAAACAAAATAGTTTTTCTTTTTCTATTACCACATATATTGCTTGTAATGCATCTTTTTAATATATTTACAAAATAAAACAATGCAATTATGTTTTTAAGTAGACTTTCTTATAGGTGCTTCATATATTATGGTCCATATCCTTATATTACAATTTGAATTAGGCACAGTGGCTACAGTGTATGAGAACATGATTTGCCTTCTTTGATAATTTCCCAAACGTATGCAATCTTGCAGAAAAAATCATTAACTCTGACATTTTCAATTTCTACATATGTAAATTTTGCAAAGATTTTAATAATTGCAACCAGGAGTCTAACTTCTGTTAATTTTCTCATTATTATTATCAGAAGGTGTTGATGTAATAGTTAAATGGTCAAGTATTTTACTTTGCAAACTATTATTCTCTCTGAAAACTTTTTCTTACATAGCATTTTCAGTCAAATAATACTCTGTTCCTTCATATACAACTATTCATTGATATGTTTGTTTTCTAGAAAAGCATTGTGTACAAGTGGTGTGTAAATAATAATGTTATTTTACTAAAATGACAACAAAATAAATTTAAAAAGAAATTCTTAAATTTCACTCTTTACACATCAATTGATAGCCCATTGTGTACAATCCAATTTGGAGACCAAATTCTTAATAAAAATGTTTAACTTTAACATGACTCACATGAAATATTCATTCAAATAAATTCCACAGAAACTTTTTGGGTATAAAAGGAAAACCCAAAAAAATAAAAAGCAAAATTAAGAGAACTAAAAGGAGAAATGGAGAAAACTACTACAATTAAACAGTTTAAGGAATAGATCCATGGAGGTTAATTTCATGTGTAAGGCTGGATTATAGTGTCCAGTTGTTTGGTCAAGCAAGCAGTGGCTTTATTGTTACTAAGTGGACATTTCTTGGATTTACATCATCAGGAAATTGATTGCAGCTATGGCTGATTACATCTGCAATCAACTGAGGAGTTTATCTTCAACAATGAGAGAAGTTTGATCCAATCAGTAGAAGACCTTAAAAGGAGACGTGATAATTTCAGCAGTCAGTAGGGAGTATTTCCATCACTACTTCAGCTACCTAGTTAGCTAGCTGAAGTTTCTTCTGGGGAATTCACTGAAATTGTCATCTGATTTCCAAACCTGTGGCTTGCTGTTTTACATTATCTGTGTCATTGTTTTACTTTGAAGTCTGATTTTTTCTGGTACTAATTTAATAATTTAACCATTTCACCTTTCTTTCAATTAGTGTTACCATTATATATATTTATATCTTTATTTTCAACAATGTGTTCATATTTAAAATGCAATATTGAAGACCACATATATTTGGGTCTTGCTTTTCAATTCTCTCAGAGAATCTCTACCTTTGATTAATGTTTATACTATTTACATGAATTATAGTTATTCACATATTTAAGGTTAATTAAATCATACTGCTGTTCTTTTTTTCTTTTCTACCTCTTTGTGCCTTGTTTATTTTTACTAATTTTTGCCTTTATTATGGATTAGTTAATCATATTTTTATCTTCATCTATAACTTGTTAATTGTAATCATTCATTTTCTGATACTGGTTTTTGCTTTAGGGTACCTTGTATGCAAGTGTAACTCATCTATATCTACCTTCATTTGATTTGATACCACTTCAGAATCAGTATAAGAATATTACAATAATATACTTCCAGTTATCCAGTTATGGCATTTGGCCTATTTTGTTATATATTTGACTTATAGTTATGAAACTCGCAATTCATTGCTACTAAAACCACAGGACTGGGGGTTGGACTCGAACATGGCTTTGTAGGGCATATGAGAGTCTCTTAAACACTAAAATGGAAAGTTATGCCACTTTCCTCTATTCTAAATCCTCTTAACTTCACAATTTACTCAAACAATGATAAGTGGAAAAAATTCCATGATATCATTTAAAATTTCATAAGTATGATAGATAATGACATTAACAACAAAACTTCATCCCCAATATGTACAAAGAATTGGACAAGGGCTGGTTTGAAACAATAAAACTTCAGATATAATATTCTCCTCTTAAGGCAGAACATGTGAAATCTTAAGGGAGAATCTTCTGCTAACATATTTACACAATATTCTGAGTTCTTTAATGCAACTAAATAAACTAAGAAATAACTTTGTAAAATCAAGGAATTAGGTAAATTTGTTTAATATAGAAATATCTGATTCTGTTTACTATTTCAATTTGAAATGGAATTACTTCTCTTAACCTGATTTGAGAATGTTGATCTTGGATTAGATAGAAGTGGAACAAAAAAAACTTAATTATTCTCTTATTATTTGCCTCTTTTATGATGCTCCAAAGTGTGAGCTCCACATTCTTAAATGCTTTGTACACCTATTGTCCCATCCAAACAATCACCTATCAAAAAATAGAGAAAAACTTGCCACTTACCGAGGTTTAAATGACAATTACAGGAAACTTAATACATAATGATGCCATATAAAGAGTGGTACGGATCTGAATTGATCACTTCCATTAAAATTAATAATTTACACTTCATTTCTTACTGGATAATAACCACAATGTGGCAATGAGAATTGAAAATTCCCACATCAGGATATGTGTGTATTTCAATAAATTCCTCCAGGATTATAAGACTGCAGACCAATAAATAAATTCATTGTTGCTTCAGGAAATTAAAATGTTCCAATATATCCCAGGAAATATTTGTTCATCTCAGCAAACAGTCTATTTATAAACACAAGAGTTAGCTTATCAGGACTTATCCCATGACACTTAAGAAATCACCTCAAGATATTTATTTTATGTGTACCACATTCTTAATCTATTATGTAGTGAATGTGATGTTCTACCTGGATTCAAGGATTTAATAAAAATCTTTGATGATCATTTTTTGCACAATGGTCTCTGTGCAATAAATTAACCTATTTGTTTAAGGTTTAAAAGTGATAGTAAACCAGTGTTCCACAATTAATCATTTAATATGTGGTAATACAGTGTCATTTGTAGTGAAATTACATTTTTTTAAATAAACAAAGACAGTGTGACAAACCATAGTTTTTCTTTCAGTACATGTGTGTGAAAGAGAAATAGCAAACATCAATAAGCCATACATAAAAGGACAAATAGTATATGAATCCACTTATATCTAATAACTAGTATCATCCAAATGCATAGAGAAACAAGGGTGGGTAGGAGGGTGAATGGGGAGTTGATGCACAATTGGTGCAGGCTCTTTGGGGTGGTCAAAAATCTGTAATGGATGGTTTTGATCATAGCGCAACATTGCAAATGTGATTAGCATTACAGAATTATATTCTTGGGAATGGTTGAGATGGAAAATTTTATATTGTATACATTTTACCACAATTAAAAAAGAGAAAGAGCTGAGACAACTAAAATTAAATAGATCCTGGACCAGATCTAATAATGGAGAAAATAAAGCTCAAGTAACACTATATGGAAAATTGAAAAAATTGGAATGTAAACCATGTGCATTCAATCAATGTTAAGTTTCTTGAACTTGATAATTGTTCTTAATGTGGTTACATAAGTGAATATCCTTGTTTTTAGGAAATATACAAGGATTAGTTGGTAGGCTGTATTATTCTCCCCCTGCCCCCCACCCAAAAGAAGCATATTTTAAACCTTAATCCATTCCTGTCAGTGTAAACCCAATGTATATAGGAACTTTTGAAAATGTTACTTTTTGCTGAACTGTGGCCCCACTGAAATTGTGCCTTAATCCTATTATTGGCTACTTTATGAAGAGAAAAGCTTCTGGAGGAGGAGAAGCTGTAAGCCAACAGAACCAAGAAGTTGAAGGAAAATACACTGCCACGTTCATTCCCATGTGACAGCAAAACTAAGAACCCAAGGATCATTGGCAGCCAATCCAGAATGCCACAGTGTTCTTGGAGAAAGTATTACCTTACTCATATGTTGAATTTTTTTACTTCTCCTAGCATAAAAAACATGAGACAATAAATTTACATCCTTTAAGCCAACCAATTATGCTACATGTGTTTTAGCAGCTTAGAAATTATAACAGAGGTATTAAATATTAAAGGAACATGATATACATGACTGTACCAGATTGATATTGTTTATGAATTCCAAAAATTAATACTGGATTCAAATAGGTGTTGGATTGTGTTTGCAAACTGTTCTGTTCCTCTGGCCATATTTGAATGTATTAAATTTAGAGGTTTCACTTTTACTTGATAAAATTATGATTAGGGCTTTGATTGGGCCACATCAGTAGGATGTGGAACCAAGGGAGTGGGGACTCACAGAGAGAGCTACAGGGCAGAGGAGAAAGTTGAGGCTTTTGTTGCTGGAGCCCCAGGAAGCAAATATACATGAGAAGAAGACAGAGGAATAGAGATGTCTCCATAAGACACCACGGAGGCCCCGGGAAGAAAGAGAGTCTGATAGTCTACAGATGACCTTGTGGAGAGAACAGAGCAGCTGAAACTGGGAAGAAATGAGCCCTGGGGAGAGAGACAAGCCTTATGCTAATCTACAGCTGAGAAAGAAAGAAGCTGGGACCATGTAGCCTTAGGAGGAAGAGGAAGGATGAACCCTTGCAGAGACCAGCAGCCATCTTGCTCCAACATGTGTCAATAGACTTTGGTGAGGGAAGTAACTTACACTTTACGGCCTTGTGACTGTAAGCTTCTACCCCAAATAAACACCCCTTATATAAACCAACTGACTTCTGATAATTTGCATCAGATCCACTTTAATTGACTAATACAGTGACCAACTCACAAACATTTATAAAGAGATAGGTAGACAGACAGACAGTCAGACATGTAGACTTAGAGAGATGCTGTTGCTGCTGCTGCTGCTGATGATGATGATGAAAGATATATTGTCAGATGGTAGAATGATCTAAAAATTTTGCAAAATGTTTAAAAATTGTAACCTGGGTATCTGAGTAGGAGGTATATTGTAGTTACTTTTATATTATGTTTGCAACTTTCCCAAATTTTGAAATTATTTCAAAATAATTGTTTAAAAAACAGTTATGTTGGTTTGTCTAATCCTCTCTGTTGTGAGGTGTACTGTTCAGTTCCTCAAGTGTTGTTGTAGATCCAATATCCTCTAGGTTCTTGCATGAGAAGATTCTATATTATAAGCATATTGAATACTTGAAAAAGCACAATGGAGCCCATAGAATTCCACTTGGACCAAAATCGTGATAGAGACCTGGAAAATGATAATTTGCTTATCCTTTGTATGGTAATCACATTAATTCCATTAAAGGAAAACATTTTTTGAAGTAAAAAATCCACTTAATGTGGCACATTCCCAGACAATATTAAAACCGACTGTTATATTTCATCACAAAAAGCTGATCATGAGGATAAATCATC
Source organism: Cabassous unicinctus (assembly GCA_029593785.1). Lineage (NCBI taxonomy): Eukaryota > Metazoa > Chordata > Mammalia > Cingulata > Chlamyphoridae > Cabassous > Cabassous unicinctus. Next base: position 16,726 of record JAQZBX010001918.1, on the reverse strand, counting down.
TATGGCAAACCTTCAGTTTTACTTCCCTCATTCCACAAATATGGTAATAGACAACATATTTTAAATGTTACGTACCACCAGCATATCTTTCACATTAATTTTATTTTAAATTCTAAATTTCCTTGTTTTACATACACATAAATCAGTTTTATCAGTATTATCATAATCATCTGTGATACTATAACCTATAATTGTTAACTATTATTGTAATTAATAGTTATAATGATTAATGTCAACTCTTTAGTTCCCTCTTGAAAGTGCATTTGAAAATACAATTTTGTTTTTAGACAACCCACCAACCCTTGCCCCAGCATGTACTCCCTCCAGCAATACAACAGTATTTCTTCTTTATCTTCTTGCCTTTTCTTCTTGCCTTTTTACCTCCATTCTGATTGGAAGTCTTCTCATTCTATCTATCCTTTACAGCTGATCTGCATTTTTCTGATAGATATTAAGTATGTCTTTTATCTTTAATGTTTGCCATAGATATAATGACACAACTCTAAAGATATAGACTGATATATAAATTTAAATATGTAAGTCCTTTAATTCTTGAAAATTTTTACCAATTATCTCTTTAAACATAATTTCTCTAGCATTCTGTTCATTCATTTACACATGACTAAAATGTTTTATATACACAGATATACATATAAATTTATAAATGCATGTAAAATGAACACATTTTAACAAAATAGATTTACTGAAAAGCATAATTTTAGTGATGTGCTCATTCATTTTATAAAACAGTGTTCATGTCTGAACAACTTTTCACAAAAATCAGGAATTTTGTAGAATTTATCAAATAAAACTTCTATAATTAAGTACTTCTATAGATATATCTGGTTTGGGGGGCATACAACTAACAATTTTCTTTAAGAAAAAAGGAAGAATTAAACAAATTTATACATTCAAGTCAAAAAAAGTTGACAATTTTTTTTTTTAATTTAACCAAAGAATATAAGAAAGATAAAGAATAAAGAGAATGTATTCACAACCTAAGATAAGGAGAAATATAAAGAAAGGTAGGGATTACTTTGAAGATTTCCATAAAATATAAAAAATAGCATGTGACAAAGCTAATGTAGTAGAATAAACAAAGAGATAAATACAATGCTGTAAATGTGAAGAGTGAAAGAGAAACACAAAATATTACAATAAATTTGAATTCTTAAAAATTTTAAAGAAAAATAAAAACTAACATATTTCAATCACAAAGTGAAAGAAAACTGATTTTTTTGAAATGTGAATTTTCTTTAAATATTTAAAATTATTATTTATTTAATAAAGACCAGGCAAACAAAGAACAAAATAGAATCTTACTCTGAAATAATAATAACAATAATTTATACTGAGTTGCAAAGATGAAGGCAAAATTTCCATGTAAAATATTTAAGGAGTCTATCCAGCTGCAAGGTCTGAAAAACTTTGTGATGTTAGGTAAGGTAGAAACATCCATATTATAAAACTTGGTAACGTAATTTATCTTAAAAATAGGACAATGAGAAGATGCAATACTATTAGATGATAAAATGTGATTATTTTCTTAAAGCAAAATTAAACTTCTAATTAAATACGACTTAAGGAGATTCCTCAACACTTACTCAGACAGACATGTCTTCTCCATTAGCCAAGGGAAAACAAAGTAGTCTTTGGTTTCATATGAGGGGAGGGCCGGTTCTAAATCTGCAGTTTAAAATGTATTCACTAATAAAATCCATAGTTAAGCCAGAGTCTCAAGTCACAAACTTTAAATGTAGGCAAAACAATTAAAAATAGAACTCAGAAGCAGAGTGACATGGTTTATAACCTGTTTCTTTCACTGAAGTGTATAATCCTAGGAAACTTTAACTCATCAGCTTCTCCTGTATTTGAAAGGGGAATACAATAAATAATGATAGATGTATGAATTCCACTAATTAGTATATATAATAAATATTTACATGAATATATATCACCTCTAAGATACTAATTTCAATATTGCTGGAGCAAGGCCTAATTTGTAAGCTAAGTAAGAAGGCTTTCACTAAATTGAGAGAAGACAGAGCGGCGGGATATGGCCGCGGCGGAGGGTGGGGGGGCACCCAGCTCCCGCGAGTCTTCTCTAAGCCTCTCCGTGTCTCTGCCCGCCGGTGGCAGCTCCTCGCCAGACCCGGCGGGAAGTCTACAGAATCCTGGAGACATAGGGGACCCGCTGGAGCACAAGGGCGTGTCGGCGGCTGAGCATTTCGGCGCCGGCGCAGAACAGCTCAGAAGGTAAAATAACAGTCCACTTTATAAACCATAGTGGTGAAACATTAACAAACAAAGGAAAAGTTGGTGACTCTCTGCTAGACGTTGCGGTTCAAAATAATCTAGATATTGATAGTTTTGGTACATGTGAAGGATCCTTAGTCTGTTCTGTCACCTTATCTTTGAAAAGCACATATATGAGAAGTTACAAGCAATCAGTGATGAGGAGAATGACATGCTTGATGTGGCCTGTGGACTAACAGACAAATCACGTCTGGGCTACCAAATCTTTTTGACAAAGTCTTTGGACAATACGACTGTTTGAATACCTGACGCAGTGGCTGATGCCGGACAGTCCATTGGTATGGGCACGAACTCCTAAGCTAAAATATACAGGGATAATTTCATGAAATTTTACCTATTTTTATGATTATTTCTTAATGTAAACAAATGAGACCATGGGTGAATGGATTTATTATTATAACTGGCTTTAATATTTTAATATACCTTGTATAAATACTGAATTTGTAGTTCTGAAAGTATGCAATCTTTATTTTGGTTAAATTATAAAAATGTCAACCAAATGTTAGACAATAGTTAATATGATAAAACCTAACATATTTTACCTTCCATTTATGACCTTAGCAAAATGTTTCCATATAAATTTTGTCTGTTTACCTATAAGGTAGACAAAAAAGTTGCGATTATCCCTGTTTTATCTATTGAGGCAGGAATCTGAAATGGCTTGTCTAGGGCCATATAACTGACTAGAAAATCTGGTACTAGAGCCCACACCTTGTCACTACAAGTTAAACATCCACACTGAAACTGTAAAAATTATGAATATCTTACTTAGAGCAGTAATTAAATGTGAATGTGAATGGATAAATTATTTAATTACTCAGTGAGCAATTTCAAAGACAGTTATTAACCTTATAAATAAATTTTTTAAAATTTGATTCATTGAGAAATAAAGTCCAATCATAGACATTACAATACTATAAAAGAAGTTTGATTTTTTTTCTGACAATACTGGAGGAATAAGCTAAACTTTAGATGTTTTTATTCTTTCCAATTCCAAACAGAATAGTGAATTTTTGTAGTCTTTTAAAAAATAGTGGTGAATGGTCCATCTCTGTAGCAGAACAGGAATATTATGAATTAGGTTTTCTCTGTCCTGAACCAGAAAAGGAAATGATCAGGCTGCTGCATTGCACATGTCCAGGGAACTCCTTTCCCTTAAATAAGAGCAGTACTCAGCAGTCCCAAAAGTGAGGGAATGGTTTTGGGTACCACAAATTAACATTTACAAATGGAAAATATTTATATCATTATTTTTACTAAAAATAAATGTGTACAAGTTGATAAATGTGTAGACTGTTTGCTTTTTGGAAGTATAGTAAAACTAGGCCTAATTGTGAGAAAGATCAGCACAAATTAGTGAAAATATGTGAATTGTAAGGCAACCGAATTAGCTTCAAGTACTTCATGCAGTGTGATCATTTTCACAAATACTTTTCACGTATATTTGGCATAGGCACTGTTTTATGCCCATTGGGAAATACAGAGCTGAACAAGACAAGAAATACCCTCAGGCAGTTCACCTCTAAGCAGCAAAAGTTAGAAAACATGCAAATAATTTGCTTGAACTAAAATGATCAATTTGACAAATAAGAGTTCTTTTAAAGCAATTAATATGCAAATCATGATTAGGAAGAACTTCAGACTTCTAATGATCATTAGGTATTTAATAATTATTGTGTGCCTTCTATCTGTAGAGAGCTTCAAAATAACATGTTCTTTTAAGGAGCTTGAATATTCTCTGTATATTCTCACATGTATTACCTAAACTTTCCTTCCCAGAGTTACATGGTTTTAGATTTTAAATTGGAAAAGCTCAAGTTAACGAAGTTGGATTGCATTACTTAAAATAAAATCTACTGAAATAAAAAAAAAATAAAATAAAAAAGAGGAGAGAGTAGAATGAGGTCTGAAGGTGATGTAGTTAGTCATAAAAGTGCCAGCAGTACAAACAAACCATATCATGTTATACTATATGTTATTACTTTCACTATAGATATCTTTGATGTTTCTTGTTGGTTTTTAATTTTGATTTTGATGGTTGGTGAAAGAAATTCTAATAGATTTCTGAACTTCCTGAAACTTCTATTTACTCTTATATAAATGCTTTATTTTATATTATATAAAGTCTTGTGTTGAAATAAATATACACATGTATCTATCTCCTTTAACAATGGACCATTTCTTTGCATTTCTTTGTCATTTAAAGGAAGCTGTAGTATGTGGGGCAATCAGGGCAATGTGGGAGTGCACAGACTGCCACCAAGGGTATGGCCAGCTCTGGGTGATCGGGTTGCCATTGGAGTGCCTAGCCAGGCAGCAGGGAAGAGGGGACACATAAAATGATCCAGGGGATTAGGAGGCACATAGCCAGAGATGGAGGTTTGAGATGGTGAGAGGCAGTTCTGTTGTTTTTTTCTCCCTTTTGTCACCTAGGTACCTGTGGATAGGTGGGCCATGGGTGATTGATTCGTGGGCATGGATGACTGATACAGTCTAGTCAGAACACTGTAGCTTGAAAGAGAGGAATTGCTTTTTTTGCTTTTGATTTTGTATTAGTTTTTGTTGATGTTCCTTTTTCGTTTGTTTAAACATGAGGAATTCTAAAGATTTAGATTAAGTGGAATTGAGTGTCAAAGGAGAAATTTAACGTGAAGACAAGCAAAAATAAAACCCTAGGCAAGAAAGAAAAACTGATCAACAGAATAAACCCATCTTTTAAATGCCTAGACATCAGCAAAGAGTTACAAACCATACTAAGAAATAAAAGCTATGGCTCAGTTAAATGTACAACGTAAAACTTAGGAGGAGAAACAGATTGTGTAATATGAAAAAGAGAACACAATATATAAATATTTATAGGATGCAGCAAAGGAAGTTCTAGGAGGGAAATGTTTAGCCTATATTAAAAAGAAGAAAGAGCTAAAATGAAAGACCTAATTGCACATCTGGAGGAACTAGAAAAAGAACAGCAAATTAATACCAAAACAAGCAGTGAGAAGGAAATTACAAATATTAGAGCAGAATTAATAGAAATTGAGAATAAAAACACAATAGAATTCAGAAAACAAAAAGCTGTTTTTTTGAAGAGTAATAAAATTGACAAATTCTTAGCTGGATTAAGAAAGAAAAATAAGACAGAAGATGCAAATAAAATCAGAAAAGAGAGCGGGGACATCACAACTGACCCCAAAGAAATAGAGTATCATATGAGGATACTATGAGAAATTGTTTTCCAACAAGTAGGCATTTAGATAAAATGGTCAAATTTTTAGAAACACATAAGCAACTTACACTTTTGAAAGATGAAATAGACGTCAACAGGCCAATCATAAGTAATGTAATTGAATCAGTCATCAGAAACCTCCAACAAAGAAAAGCCCTGGACTATATGTCTTCACAAATGAATTCTACCAATCATTCCAAAAAGAATTAACACCTATACTCCTCATACTCTTCCAAAAAAATGGAAGAGGAGGGAACATTACTTAACTCATTCTATGATGCCACCTTTACCCTAATGCCAAATTCACACAAAGATGCTATAAGAAAAGAAAATTACAGACCAATATCTCTAATTAACTTAGATGCAAACATCTTCAACAAAATACTTGCGAGCCATATCCAACAATACATCAAATTAATTATACATCATGAACAAGTGGGTTTTATCCAAGGCATGGAAGGATGGTTCAACATTGGAAAATCAATTAATTTAATGTACCAAATTAACAGATTAAAGGAGAAAATTTACATGATCATTTTTATTAATGCAGAATAGGCATCTAAGGAAATTCAGCATCCTTTCTTGTTAAAAAGCACTCTGAAATATAGGAGAAGGAAACTCATTCCACATAAAAAACATAAAAAACCCACAGCTAACATCTTAACACAAATTCTATAGGCTTTCCCTCTAAGATCTGGAGAACAAGACAAGGATGACCACTGTTACCACTCTTATTCAAAATTGTGTTAAAAGTTCTTGCTAGAGCACTTAGGCAAGGAAAAGAAATAAAAGGCATCCAAATTGGAGAGGGAGAAGAATTTTCACTATTTGCAGATGACATGATCCTATATATAGAAAGTCCTGAAAAATCTACAATGAAGCTACTAGAGATGATAAATGAGTTCTGTAAAGTCACAAGATATAAGATCAACATAGAAAAATTGGAGTGTTTTTACACTAATAATGAGCAATCTGAGGAGGAAATTAAAAAATTCCATTTACAATAGCAACTAAAAGAATAAAATATTTAGGAATAAGTATAACTAAAGTTGTAAAGGACCTGTATACAGAAAACTACAAAACATTGCTAAAAGAAATAAAAGAAAAACAAAATAAATGGATGGATATTCAATGTTCATGGATTGGAAGACTAAATATCATTAAGCTGTCAATTTTTACCAAAATTGATTCACAGAGTCAACACAAGCCCCCAAAATGTACATTTTTTACAGAAATGGAAAACCTATTACCAAAATTATTTGGGAAAGTAAAGGGTCCCAAATGACCAGAAACATCTTGAAAAGGAAAAACACATTTGGAGGACTCACACTACTTGACTTTAAAGCATACTACAAAGCTCCAGTGGTCAGAACATCATAGTATTTGCTAAAGGTTAGACATTGTTAAATGAAAATGTAACTAAATTGAGAATTCAAAAACAGACCTGTCAACTGATGTTCATCAAGTTTGCCAGTTAAACTCAACTGGGACAGAATGACCTCTTCAATAAATAGTGCTGGGAGAACTGGTTATCCATATCTAAAAGAATGAAAGAGGATTCCTATCTCATGACCTATACAAAAATTAACTCAAGATGGATCAAAGAGTTAAATATAAAATCCAGGACCATAAATCTCCCAGAAGATAATGAAGCAAGCATCTACATAATCTTGTGGTAGGCAATGGTTTCATAAACTTTATACACAAAGCACAATTAATGAAAGAATAAATAGATACATGGGACCTCCTCAAAATTAAAACGTTTGTACTTCAAAGAATGTGTCAAGAAAAGTGAAAAGGCAGATACTGTGTTGAGTGAAATAAGCTGATACTAAAGGACAAATATTGTATGGTCTCACTAATATGAAGTAAATATGATGAGTAAACTTATGAATGTAAACTCTAGAGGATATATTACTAGTAAATAGAAGATGGATTGAGAATGGGACATGATGCTTATTATATTTAGCATTATTATTAATAAGGTTAATTGTAAAAGTATGGAAATGAATATGGTTGAGAGTAACACATTATAACTAACACTGCTCATTTATAAATGTGATTGTGACTGAATGTGGTAGTCTAGAGTAATTTTGGGAATATATAACATAGTAATTTTGGTGATGGTTGAAGATTGTGGTTAGTAGTATAAATATAATAATGCTCTTCTTTGACAAAGTGCTAATAATATGGTGATACAAAGCAAATTACAACAATGGCAAGATGGTATTTTTTCAAAACTGAGGCACAACATTAAGGGGTTATAAGGGGGTATGATCTTTTTCCTCTTGGAGTAATGGAAACATTCTAAAATTGACTGAAGTGATGGGAGCACAACTCAGTAATGAAAATGAGAGCCACTGAGTGTACACATTGAATGCATTGGACAAAGCATGGGGCTGTGTAACAGGGAATCCAATGGTGGATGATGGGCTGTGGTTAACAGGACAATTAGAATGGTTTCTCCTGAACAATAGCAAATATATAATACTTATATAGGGTGTTAATAATTAAGTGGGTTGGGGGAAAATACACCAAATATAATACATGGACTATAGTTAATAGTAATATTTTGATGATGCTCTTTCATAGTTTTTAACAAATGTTTCACAATAATGCAGTGTTGGTGATGGGGAAATGTATGGGAGCCTTATATGATGATAAGCATGTTTGTTTTGTAAATTCACAAATATTACTATACATTTATTGTTTATGTTTGTTCACATATTCATGATGTACTTCAACGAAATTTTATTAAATAAAAGACAACCTACTCAATGGGAGAAAATCTTTGGAAACCACATATCTGGTAAGGGTCTCATATCCAGCATATATAAAGAAATCCTACAACTCAATGATAAAAGGAAAACAACCCATTTTAAAAATTGCCAAGAAACATGAACATTTTTCCAAAGAAGAAATATAGATAGCTAAAAAGCACATGAAAAGATGGTCAGCATCACTAGCTATTGGGAAATGGATATCAAAACTGTGATGAGATATCATTTCACACCTACTATATTGGCTTCTCTTTAAAAAACAAGGAAAGGGGATTTGGCTCAAGTGATTGAGCTCCTATTTACCACATGGGAGATCCCGGGTTAGGTTCCCAGTTCATCTTGGAGAAGATGAGCAAAGCAGCAAAGTGGTGATTTGCTGTTTGCTGATGCAACATGATGCAACATGATGATGCAACAAGGAGACACAAAGAGGAAAGCCAAATGAGAGACACAACAGAGTGGTGAGCTGAGGTGGTTCAGGCAATTGGGTGCCTCTCTCCAAGGTTCAGTTCCCGCTGCTTCCAATAGAGAAGATGAGCAGACACAGAGAGCACACAGCGAATGGACACAGAAAGCAGACTGAGCACAAAACAAGGGACAGGGGGGTAAATAAATAAATTAAATAAATCTTTTTAAAAAATCAGAAAATTACAAGTGTTGGATAACATGTGGAGAAATAAGAAAACCCATTCAATGCTGTTGGGCATGTAGAATGGTATAGCCACTCTGGAGGACAGTTTGGTGGCTCCTCAGAAAGCTAAGTACAGAAATGCCAGATGATCAGGCAATTCCACTACTAGGTCTATAGCCAGAAGAACTGAAAGTAGGTGTCCTGGTTTTTCTTTTGTGGACCCCAAAAAAATTGTGTTCTTAAGCTAACCCATTCCTGTATCTCTAAACTCAATGTAGGTGGGAACTTTTGATTAAATTCAGTTAAAGGACTTTAATTAAATCACATTTGATTATATTGCTTTATGGTATTTGGTTGTACTACATCAGTGAGGCATAACACAGGTTAGATATCTGTCATCTTGCTGGGTTTAATTTAAACTGAGAACACACAAAGAGAAATGGGACATGAAGGAAAGATGCTGCCATTTGACCATGCCATGTGATAGAGAGGACTCAAGGTTCTCTTATATCTGCAAAAAGAAAAAGAATCCCAGAGAGACTGACAGGATGACCAGAGCTCATAGAGACAGTCCTATTTGAGAAGGCAGAGAGAGACTGGCAGACCCTCCATCTTGTCTTGCTATATGACAGGACCCCAGGTTCTTCTAGAAGCTGACCCTTGTGAGAAATTATCTTTGATGATGCCTTGATTTGTACATTATTTCAGTCTCACAACTGCAAGCTTTTACCCCAAATAAATCCCCTCTATAAAAGACAAGCCATTTTTTACTGTAGCCTGTGGCAAATTAAGACAACAGGGAAATGAAGAGATATATGCACACTAATGTGCATTGCCAAAAGATGGAAGTAACCCAAGCGTCCTTCAACAGATGATTAGATAAACAAAATGTTATATATATATATATGTATACACACACACACACACACACACACATATAATGGGATATTATCCAGCAGTAATAATGAATGAAGTATTGAAACATGTGACGGTATGGATTAATCTCAAGGACCTTACATTGAGTGAAATAAGCCAGACACAAAAGGATAGATACTGCATGACCTCAATGACCTAAGAATAGTGAGCAGACTTGTGGAGGTAGAATCTGGAAGATAGGTTACCAGGGGATAGAAGGGTATAGAGATTGGTGAGCCAATGCTTAATCTGTGCAGAATTTATTATTAGGTTGATTGTAACAGTTTGGAAATAGGTGGCAGCCACATGAATATCAATAACCATGCTGAAGGGTGAGTGTGAACGTGGTTGAAATGGGGAAGTTTGGGGTTGTCCATGATGTTAAAAGGAAAGCTAGAGGATAAAACAGGGGACTGTATAGCTCAGTGAAATCTAGGTTCACCTAGAATTCTGGTTAAGAATACAAATATAAGAATGTCCTTTCAGGATCTATAACTAAGATACAACACTAGTATAGGGTGATGATAGTGGGGTGATATGCAGGAGAAAATAGACCTAAAATACACTTCTATGGCATATTAATGTATTCATGCTGTCATAGGTGTTTTCTTGATAGAAAGAGGCCCACACAGTACCTAACAAAATGTTGAACTTCATTTCTGAGGAAACCATGCTACTTTCTCAAATAAAATGGCAAAAATCTCTAGAATATATAAGTCATGCTAAGAAAACAAAAGACACCTATATACAAAGCCTTCAGTTTTAGTGCTTGTACTTATGAACCTTATGCCATTAAAAATGAAACAGCCTAATTATAATTAATGTCTAAGAATTACCTCTTGAAAGCCTCCTTGTTACTCAAATGTGAACTCTCTGTAATCCAAACTCAGCAAATAAACACAGTACCTGCTACCTGACCTGGGACCTAACTCCCAGGGATGAGTTTCCCTGGCACTGAGGGATTATTACCAACTGGTAACAAGCAATGCATTAAAAAAAAAAAAACCTTGACCAAAAGGGGGAATACCAAATTAAAAAATATTTATATGGCTAAGTGATTGCAAAGTGAGTTGGGATGTCATTCCAGAAGTTATGTTTATGCAGGTCTTAGGCAGATTTCACTAACTGACACAGTAAACAAAGCCTTAAAGAAGAGAGTTCCTGAGGGCTCTAGGGACATTGAGACACAAGAGGCAAGGCATACAGTCTCATGGAGTCAACATCACTTTGGCAGGCCCTAATTGGGAATTTATGGTAATTTATTTCCCCAATATAGAAAAATTATACTCATTTATAATACCCTTACTCATAATTCTTCTACTCCTTTTATTTAAACATGTAATTTTAAAAATATCTCTGAGACATAAATCTTTGGATTGTTTTATATTCTGGTTCATCCCTGAATCCCAGCAGAATTGTGGCCAACTCGAATTCTCCAGTTCTTAAGGCTTACCCTGGACAACCAACAAAATGATGATGATGCACAAGTCCCAGCTCCTAAAACAAGGAGGATCAACAACTGCAAGCAAAACAATTCCTTCCATCTGCTCACAATATCTAAGTCCCCTCTCAGCCTGAAGCATTTAGAGCAGATATCTTCCCAAATTTCTCAAGACTGAAGAATGAACTAACTTAAGTGGAGTTTATAAATACAGAAAAAATAGATTTATTTCAATTGTTGTTATTAGCTTGTGTTAATGGAAGAACTTGTAACATTTATATAAAGATAGTGGATGTCGGGGGTTTAGTTGGGGAAGTAGGGATGAGGAGGCAGAATACAGGGCATATTTACGGCAGTGAAATTGTCCTGTACAGTACTGCAATGATGGACACATGACATTATATACTTTTATAGCATATAAAACTTTGCAGCACAAAGTGTAAACCATAATGTGAACTATAGACTTTGATTAGTAGCAATCAATTGGTTCAGCAAATGCACCACACAAATATAAGATGTAAAAAATAAGAGAAACTATATGTGTGGGTATGGGGATTACATTGGATTTCCCTATACTTTCAGTGTATTTTTTCTGTAATTCTAAGAGTTCTTTAAAATAAAGTTTATTACAAAAAAAGGAGAAGATAGGGGAACCTGAAGCTGTCTTTAGATAATTAATGAAGTCAGTGGAGAGAAATAATGCAATGACTTGCAGGTGTGTAAGGTAAGTGGTGGAGTATGCTTTGGACTGGCCTTCTCTTGAAGAAATCTTTTTGACTGTGGAGAAGATGTTGACTTAAGAAAAAATTATTAAAATAAAACAAAAGAAATCTATCACCATATTAATGAGGATGAGCGCAATTTCTCATAAGATTCTGAACAAGAAATAACTAATAACTGAGGGATGTCCCAGAAGAACTGATGGACTGCATTGGACCCAAATTTGGAGAAAAAGAAGGTAACAGCTGTGGGCATCAAAGCAATCAGATGCCCAACCATCCAAAACATAAGTTGCCATCTGCATGCCATGCACTGTTCATGATGACATCATAGTGCAAAGGATGACAGATGGGAGCATAGTGGTCAAAAGACACAGCTTTGAGGTGTACCAGCTTTGCAGCTGCTTAAAACAAACAAACAAACAACAAAAACACTGGAAAGAACTGAATGACACAGCCAAGGAATGAGATGGATTTGTTGTATTTAGGGGGTGACAACGGATTGAGGAATGTGACTGAAATGAGGCAGATATCCAAGAATGATAAATTCTTCAAGATGCGCATGGAGGGTGTAAAGGTACTGGTAAAAAGTTGTATTCATTATAATGTGGATATTTCCCATCAGGGTACACAAATGAATGAAAGAAGCACTGAATGCAAAATGTACATACTTGATTGGTAGAAAATTCCATGAAGATACAGTCAGGGCAATTTTATTTATCATTACTGCAAGCACAACCTGTAAAAAAAATCAATCAATAAATAGAGAGAGGAATACAATATCAACAATGTCAAGTATTTCAATATTACACATATAATGGGTGACTACTTATGGTAATCACACAAATTGATTTCCCAAGATTTTACTTTCATCTTGGTCCTCTTTCATGCATCAATCATTTCCTGGTTAATTTAGTTTTAATGAAGCAATGTAGTTTCAATTAAATAAATTTGTGTTTATAATGTCTTTATAATGTTGACCAACTAATTATGTGAAAGATGTGGAATGAACGAATGAAGAACTTACATTGACCTTACCGTAATGTTCCAACCCTCTAGATAATTCCAAATTGACCAGCTAACAACTCCTAATTTGGACCCTAACTTTGCTGTCCCTACATCTCTTCCATGACTGATACAACCTCAGTATCTAAAACATCTTCTAAGAGTTTGAGAAGTAAATAATTCTGATGAAAAAAAATTATAAATTATTGACCTTCTGCTCTATAAAATCTTTAACCTACTTGCTCTTTGCAGAATATTCAGTTTAGAGATGTTCTTATATTTCAAAATTTAATAAGGGATTTAAGAAAAGGCTATCTTTATTTTCTCCCTCAAAATACTCAATTATTTATCACTTACTATCTGATACCTATAGTACCATAGGACACAACTTGGTTACTGTAGCTATAAAAGTACCTACATTCACTATTAAGTAGGATGTTAAGCTGTGGGCTTTTCATATATGGCCTTATAATACTTGGGAAGTTTCCTTCTATTCCTAGTGTTCTAATAGTGTTTACCTAGAAGGGGTGCTGGATTTTGTCAAATAAATTTCTGTATCAATTGAGAAAATCATGTTTTTTCCTTCTTTCTGGTAATGTGGTATATTACATCAATTGCTTTTCTTATGTTCAATCAGCCTTTCATACCAGAGATAAATCCCACTTGATTGTGGTGCATAACTCTTTTTATATATTGTTTGATTCTCTTTCCTAGTATTTTGTTGAGGATTCTTGCATTTATATTTATAAGAGATATTGGACTATATTTTTCTTTTCTTGTGATATCTTTAGCTGACTTGGCTATGAGAGAGATGTTGGCCTCATAGAATGAATTAGGATTTGTTTTCACCTCTTTAATATTTTGGAAGAGTTTGAGCAGAATTGGATTTAAGTTTTCTTGGAATGTTTGGTAGATTTCCCCTGTGAAGCTTTCTGGTCATGCACTTTTATTGTTAGGAGGTGTTTGATTACTGTCTCAATCTTTACTAATAATTGGTTTGTCATGGTCTTCTTTCTCTCCTTGAGTCAGTGTAGTTAGGTTTTCTGTTTCTAAGATTTTGTTCATTTCATCTAAGCTATCTAATTTATTGATGTACAGTTGTTCATAGTACCCTCTTATAGTCCTTTTTTTATTTCAGTGGGGTCAGTAGGAATGATACCTTTTCATTTCTGTTTTCTTTATTTCTATTCTCTCTTTTTCTTTTTCATTCTAGATAAGGGATTGGCAATTTTATTTATCTTTTTAAAGAACCAACTTTTGGTTGTATTGATTCTCTCTATTTTTTGTTTTTCTATTTCATTTGTCTCTGCTCTAAGCTTTGTTATTTCCTTCCTTCTTCTTGGTTTGGGTTTTGTTTGCTCTTAGTTCTTCCAATTTTGAGGGTTAGTCTGTGATTTGAAATTATTCTCTTTTCATGTAAGCATTGAGGGCTATAAATTTCCCTCTCAGCACTGCCTTTCCTGCATCCCATTAGCTTTTGTATGCTGCATTATCATTTTCATTCACCTCAAGATAATTCCCAATTTCCCTTGTGATTTCCTCTTTAACATATTTGTTTTTGAAGAGTATACTGGTTGGTTTTTATGTATTTGAGACTTTTCCATTTCTTCCTCTGCCAATGAATTCTAGCTTCGTTCCATTTTGGTCAGATGCTATAGGATGTATGATTTCAATTTTTAAAATATATTGAGACTAGTTCTATGACCTAATATATGGTCTACCTTGGAGAATGATTGATGTTCACTCAAGAAGACTGTGCTTTTTGTTTTTGTTGGGTGACGTGTTTTATATATGTTTGTTAGATCCATTTGTTTCAGTGTATCATTCACCTGGTATTTCCTCATTTTTTTTCTGATTAGGATTAATTATTTAAAGTGTTGTATTAAATACTCCTACTATTAATATAGAACTGCCAATCTCTTCAATTCTGTCAGTAATTGCTTCATATAATTTGGGGCTTTGTTGTTTTGTGCATATATGTTTATAGTTGTTCCATCTCTTTGTTAAAAATCTCATTTTTTTTCAGTATAACTAACCATAGTTTTCTCTCATAAAAGTTTTTTATTTTAATTCTATTTTTATGATATCAATATAGCCAACCCATAATTTTCTGGCTATGACTTGCTTCATATATTTTCATCCATCCTTTAATTTCAACCTACCTTTATCTTTGAGTTTAAGGTGAATATCTTGTATACAGGATACAATTAGTTCTTACTTTATTACCCATTCTGCCAATCTTTGACTTTTGATTGCATAGTTTAATCTATTTATATTTAAGGTCACTACTGA
This sequence comes from Cabassous unicinctus, assembly GCA_029593785.1. Taxonomy (NCBI): domain Eukaryota; kingdom Metazoa; phylum Chordata; class Mammalia; order Cingulata; family Chlamyphoridae; genus Cabassous; species Cabassous unicinctus. The sequence goes on along the minus strand of JAQZBX010001918.1, from coordinate 1,404 downwards.
AAATACAGGACTTTCTTCTCCCATTTAATATTTAGGTTTTGTAAGTCATACACAGTTTTTTTGTCCCTAACTTCTGTTAACTTATTATATATTTATTTGATTTTTAAAATAAAGCTGTCATACCATATTGAGTGCCATCTCCTTTTATCTGGATATATTTTTCATCTATAATCTTTTGGGTTACCATGGGGGTAAATTTAATCTCCTAAATTTATAATAGTCATATTTAATTTGAATTAAACCTAACTTAAACAGCATGCCATATACATTTCCTATACTCATCTCCCTCTCTACTTTTTTTCTGTACTTGTGACCACTTATCTCTATGAATTGTATGTCTAAAATGATATCTTTTTCAATAATTTTATGCATTTGCATTTTAACACCTGGAGGAAGTAAGAAATGGAGTTAAATACCAAAAAATATATTACAATATTAATGGCACTTATAATTACTTAAGTGGTTACTTTTACCACAGGGCTTCATTTCTTTATGCTGCTTTGAACCACTGTTTAGTGTCCTTTCCTTTAGTCTGAACAATTGACTTTAGTATTGCTTGTAGGGCAGATCTAGTGGTGATGAATTCCCTGAGCATTTGTTTATCTGAGAATGTTTTAACTTCTCCCTCATTTTTGAAACAAAGTCTCACCAGATATAAAATTTTTGGTTGGCAGTTGTTTTCTTTCAGCTCTTTAAATATTTCAGCCCACTGCCTTCTTGCCTGCATGGGTTCTGATTAGAAATCAGCATTCAATCTAATTGTGACTCCTTGTATGTAACATGATTTTCTCCCACAGCTTTCAGAACTCTCTCTTTGTCCTTTGCATTTAATAGTGTGATCGATACTTGACTGTATGGGTACTTCTTTATACTTATTTTCTTTTCTGGTCTCTTGGTTTCTTGGATGTGTATATTCATGTCTTTTGCTAAGTTTGGAAGTTTAATGTCATTAGTTCTTTGGATATTCATTTTGCTTCTTTCTTTCTTTTCTCTCTGGGACTCCCATAATGTATGTATTGGTATGCTTGATGATGTGCCAGAGGTGTTTCAGGCCAATTTTATTTTAATATTTCTTTTGCCTTTTTGTTCCTGAATGTGACTCATTTCAAATTCCTTGTCTTTGAGTTAACTGATTCTTTCTTTAAGCTTCAATTGGCTCTTTAAAACTCCTAGGAATTTTCATTTCAGTTCATGTGACATTCAAGTCCAGTAGTTCAGTTTGTTTCCTTTTTAAGGTTTGTATCTCTTCACTAAGATTCTCATATTGCTCACTCATTCTTTCCTCATAGCACTTGGTTTACTCTCCATGTTGTTCTTCATCTCCTTGAGCACTTTTGAGATAATTTTTTAAAGGCTTGTTCAGTATGTCAACATTCTGGTCTTCTACATTAGTTTTTTTTTTTT